>PVIH01008369.1:0-91541 GCA_004025045.1 Sigmodon hispidus | reverse complement strand
CTGATTCTGTCTTTCAGAGACCCCTACAGTTGGTTCGCTCAGTTCGAGGTCGTGGCGGGGTTTCCCTCAGCAGGAGTCGTGGAAGTGGTCAGGGACAGCGTCCACCTGCCCCTGCCCCAGAGAGCGCTGGGATTCTGCAGCCAGCGCTGGGTCCCGGAAGTGGAACCAGCAACAATGGGAGCTCAACTCTCCCTCCCAGACTGGGATAAAGGCACTGAGGCCTCTAGCCCCCTCCTGACCTCTGGGCGGGGTCCGAATCTGCCCCTCGGAGACCCCAGCAGTTGGTTCGCTCAGTTCGAGGTCGTGGCGGGGTTTCCCTCAGCAGGAGCCGTGGAAGTGGTCAGGGACAGCGTCCACCTGCCCCTGCCCCAGAGAGCGCTGGGATTCTGCCCTCATGTTTGCTTTAACCAGAAAATTGAAACACTGTCTTGAAGATACAAACATAAATTTGAATCTTCATTTCTCTGAACAGACACAAAAAGTTGAAATGGTTTCAAACCAAGAAATCATCCTTATTTATTATTTTTTCATAAATGACATGTATCATATTTACCTTGGCAGCACTGGAGAGGTTAAAAAATTCACCAAAATTGTTTGATGAAACGTTAATGAAGGCAGTTCGGACCATATCTAATGAAAGCGGGAAAAAAATGTGCAATATTAACAAGACCATCTGTATTCTGTATAGACTCTGGGAAAAGTGAGATTAATGTGGCTAAAAACCATTCTCTCTGTGTTCCCTCTCTGCCTCTCCTCTTCCCCTTGTGAAGAGGAGAATTACTCTGTGGCTGAAGAACTCTACAAGTATCTAAAACCACGTTATCACTTGTTGTGGATTATGCTCTATATCCTAACTAGCTTCAGAGGATATATGCAGCAAATAATAAATATAGCAATTCCTTGTTCAAAACCTGTTAACCTCCATCTAATTCCTGTCTGTGAGCTCTAAGTGTCCATTTATCTGCATGACATAAACCCAAGAGTCATTTATAGAAGTTGGAACATTAACTTTAGCTCTTTGCTCTGGAGAATTATACTTCTGTTTGTGAAAGTTGTCATATAAGTCACTAAAGCCTAGCTGTCATGGAAGACAGGTTATAGACACCATCAACTACAGAAACACGCGTATAACCTCTGGTAGGCGTTGTTCAACATTTTTTAACAAAGCAGGGTCTCCAATTGGCCTGGAGCTAGCAAGTAGAACAAGCTGGCTGACTAGTCAGCCTCAGAGTCTCCTTCCATCACTGGCATCTCTGGCTCCACAGTGCTAGGATTATACATTCATACTATTACAGGCAGTTTTTTATGTGAGTTCTAGGGATTGGAGTGTGAACTCACATGAAAGTGTGAGATCAGGCCCTCATGCTTTCAAGGCAAGCTTCTCACTGAATGAGCCACCTCTACAGTCCTTGTGATCTGAAATCTTATGTAATCCTCCCCATTCTTGCTTTAAAAAAAACTTTAATTTGCCTCAGTTTCCTCACATACATCCAAAATTGGTAGTAATGCCAAGTTCTCCACTGCAGCTATGTGCTAGAAGGGAGGTACACCCCAATCCCAGTGACAAAACTTTTGCCTCTTTTGAAATTTCCACATAGTACACAATGTCAGTGAAGCCTGTTCCCAAGTTCTGTGATCAGCAAACCTGAGGAGAGGGTTTCAAGAACCCAGAGTCAGAGAGGGCCAGGAAAGGGAATGGGAGGCCTCTGAGTGCTGCCATATTGAAGGACAGTCTTTTGGGACCTGTAGGGTCTGTACCAATTCCAGGTAATCAAAAGTGGATAGTAGAAGTGAGTTGGCACTCAGCCCAGGAAACAGGGCTATGGTCCATACAGGGCACACAGAGGAAACGGAGGCAGGACCACCGCAGTGAGTAAGAGCCAGATTCACTTTGCATGAAGGACACTGGTTGTGCTCTTGGAGAGGTCCAGCTAAGGACCAAGGAGGTAGATGACTCTGTCTTCTGACAGCAAATTCCTGTGCCCACAGGATCAGAAAATACCACAGTGGCTTCTAGATCACAGAAAACCTGCTACCTACCTAGAACCAGCTCTAGAGGACAACTCTGAGGCATAGAGCCTTTGCTGCTGATGTCTCCTACTCCAGAAATAAAATAGCAAGAATGACAGCAGCATTCCTCGGTGACCTTGTGCAGCAATCCCCAGTGACTCAGTACAACACTCCCCAGTGACTTAGTACAACACTCACCTGTAACCTTGTGTAACATGACCACAGCAGGCTCTTTTAGAGCTTCTATTTGCTTTTTGATGATATTCTCAAATGTCTTATAGTTCACAAAATCTGGCAGCTCCCGGCCACGATACTGATTTTCAAATATTTGGATCTGGCTGTCTATCTCAGCAGAACCTAGGGTTGAAAGGATTTTTTTTATAGAAACTATCCTGAAGGACTTAAAAAATGAATAAATAAAAGCAAGTGATAGAGGACTGATCTCTAAGATATATAAAGAACTCAAGAATCTAGAGCCCAAAACCTTGAATAACTCAATCAAAAAATGAGGTTCAGATCTAAAAAGGGAATTATCAGCAGAAGAATTACGAATGGCTGAAAGGCACCTGAAAAAGTGCTCATCATCTTTAGCCATCAGAGAAATGCAAATCAAAACAACTTTACCTGTCAGATTGGCTAAAACAAAAGACACAGAAGACAGCCTATGCTGGAGAGGATGCAGAGCAAGGGGAACACTCCTCCATTGTTGGTGGGAGTGTAAGCTTGTTCAGCCACTTTGGAACGCAGTATGGCAGTTTCTCAGAAAATTGAGAATCAATCTCCCCAAGGACCCAGCAATACCACTTCTGGGTGTATACCCTAAAGATGCACAGTCACACTCCAAAGGCTCAACTATGTTCAAAGCAGCATTATTTGTAATAGCAAGAACCTGGAAACAACCTAGATGTCCCTCAACTGAAGAATGGATTAACAAACTGTGGTACATCTACACAATGGAGTACTACTCAGCAGTAAGAAAAAATGATATCCTAAAATTTGCAGGCAAATGGATGGATGGACTTGGAGAATATCCTTCTGAGCGAGGTATCACAAACTCAGAAAGAAAAGCAGGGGATGTACTCACTCATTAGTGGTCTCTAAACAAACAAACAAGAAAAAAGCCAAGCATGCCCAAGCTGCAAACCACAACCACTGAACAGCTTGGGATCAGAAACACCCTGGACTGACTCCTTGGATCCCACTCCCCCTAGAGGAACACCTGACTCACTCTTGAGGGAGGGGGGAGAAAACTGGATCTGCCAGGAGTGGAGACTGAACTAAGCAATATTGGGTCAGTGGGACCATGGGACTGCGTGCTGCCTGCCCAGGGAGGGGATGGGGAGATGTGGAGAAGACAGAATGACCTGATGTGGCGGGAGGGGGAAGGGACCTTGAATAAGGATATACAAGGATAGAAAGTGTGACTTCTTTGTTAATAATAATAATAATAATAATAATAAAAGCAACTCTGGTCTTACTGAAAGGATGAGTACCAAGATATAAGATAAATGTGGATACATTCCTAATGCAGCTCGAAAGCCAGCTACCAGAACTGCTCCAGGGTTGTGATTTAAAGACCTCAGAGGAATTTAGGAAATGTTTCCTAAGGGTCTTTGGAAATATGTTTCTATGTATCAGAGGAATAAATAAGGAAACACACTTTCTGATGGTAACTTTCTCTTTTACCTCAACTTAGAAAAATCTCTCCTCTAAAACTCTTTTTACATAATACATCTCTATACACAATTACATCTATTTTCACATGGCTACCTATCTTTCTTTACATACATTTCTCTTTTCCGTCTCTTTCCTATACAGCTTCATCACTACATCATTCATTCACTCTTCATTCATTCACTCTCACTCTCTCATATTACCCTCACACTTCTTTTTCTTTATCTCTCATACTTCTCTCTATATATGTTCAGCTATATCTCTCCTCTCTCTCTCTCTCTCTCATCAACTCTTTACATAGCAGATATCTATGAAGAACTATATACACACACTCACTCTCTCACTGCACAGCTCTTTTCTCAATGCAATTCCTTCACATTGCTCCTCTACACAGCAGCAACTCTTTCACACAGCTCTCTCTCACAGTTTCTCCACACAGCTTTACACAGCTCCCTTCACAGACAAACTCTGCACAAATATGGGTTACATTTTCAGAGTTACAAAGCATCTCTTCAGTAAATAATCAGAGACAGAGCCAAACTGATACATATAAGGAATCACACAAGTTCTCTCAAGCTAGAAAGGTCACATTGACCTGCCAGTGAGTAATTCTTGACCAACCACATAGCTGAATAGTTAGTATTCTCAGAGAGAGAATGACATTGAAATTCAGGACTAGCAATAAATAATTAGTTGGCTGAACCCTGAGCATAGGAGTATGTGCAGTCAATTACTGTAGGGGGTTATGTCTTAATGTTGTCAGTATGACTTTGGTTCAACAAACAGACACTTGAGAATTTGTCCTTGAGTATTTTATTTTCAGGGACAGTTAGTATGTTTTGAAATCTGAAATTGTCTTTGGGACTGAGAATACTGTCAATTTCCTGTGTAAGTTATGAAAAATAGTCTAGTATTATTTCTATTTATCAGAATTATACAGATTAAGCAGAAACCATCTTTCTGACCATCCATAGCTATAAGTGTGCCCAAAGATGGAATATTTTCATGAAATAAACACACAAGAAGTAGGGAGAATACTTATAGATGTTTTTAGGAAAGAAATGCAGGGGTACATGAGAGAAATTACAGGCAGAAGCAACCGGTTATTTATAGTCAGTAACTCTATGGCTTTGCTAAGTAAGGCTACCCAACAGAGAGCTATTCATCTGGTAGGTCAACCTGTTGAACAGTAGTTGACACCAGATGAATACCCCACAGCCTCTGTTAAAGCCATAGTGACCAGCAGCTCTCAGCATGTTCCTTTAAAACTACAGTAAGAAAACTGTCAAAAGTCACTTCTCTTAATTGAGACTAAGTAAAATGCAGAGCCAGAGACCACAGAAACCAGAGAAAGATATGACTTCAAAACAGCTTTATGTAAGAGGGTTCATGAGTCCATTTGGATTTGACCAGAAAAGACAGGTCAAAGCACACTATGGAAAAACTCTAGGGTGGAGTGGGAGAGACAGACAGGCTTCTGTAGGGACCAAGTGTATATGAAGCAAAGGGCTTAGTTCTTCTTTCTCCTTTCAGAACAACTTCTTTGAGAAACAGCCCATCAGGAGCAGAACCTTCCCAAGACTCCCCTTATAGGCCTAACTATGTGCTGTCCTGTCTCTGGGGGGAAGCAGTCCTATAGGAAATGTTTATGCTGTCATTTCACATGCAGTGGAACTCATTTACAGTGTGCATGCCAGCAACTTTGAGCATATCACAGGCTTATGCTATGATCCAAACTGCCTTTTTTGTCACCTTAGGGGACTGTCACTCTCATGGAAACCAGCCCTTTCTGTGCCTTCCTCTCTCCAACCTGTAATTGTGCCTGTGGTTTTTGTCTACCCATGTCTACCCAGACCTCATACACCATATCCCTGTGCTCTCTAGTCAAGGTGCATAGATTCTTCTAAAAGCCATGATTTACTATGGTAATAAGCCTGCATTGTTCTCTAGATGTTCTTAAGAATTAGGTACAGATAGCTGGGGGTCTGTGACTGAAAGTAGAGCAAATGTGGTTCCTGTGTCCACACTCTAGCCATTCTTATCCCTCGCATAGCTACTTCCAAAGTCTCCTAGATCCTCTAAATCCTAGGGACATTATGGTTTCATGCTTGGGAGGAACATGTTCCCTTAGTTCATAGGTTTAACTTTATTCCTACTGTGCTAGCACTGGAAGGTTGGCTTTTAAAAAGTGACCAGGGCATGTTGGCCTCACTCTCACAGATGGGATGTGTGTCCTCAGAACAGAAGTCAGAGAAAACGGAATCTCATCCTTCATACATGAGGGCCAGGTTAGAAGATACTAACTTGGGAGCAGAGATGGAACTCTCACCAGATACCTTCTCTTCTGGTGCTTTGACCTTGAACCATAAGCAAGACCTTCTTTACTCTGTAGCAATCAAATTCAAGTTACTGAAATACCGAGTATACCAACCCAAATGGGTACTCACTTTTTTGGAAATGCTTCTCAATATAATTATTCCAAATATGAAACTCATTTCTCAGTTTGGCAAATAGCCGGCTGCCTTTCCCTGATACGGTTTCCTGTGCTTGTACCAAAGCAGTGATGTCCTTATTGAAGGCATCAATTTTCTGAAGAAGATAATTCACATACAAGGATCAGGTGGATAGAGGACATGCACACACTAATAACTGTTGAACTACATGAAACAATGGGGAGAGATGTCTTTGGCATTAGGAAATCCTGTTCCTTCTCCCCAGTTCCCAGCAGCTCCACCCTGCTTTCATCCATTAGTCCTGGGTCCCCTCATAGTACTAGTGGTGCACAGAATGTGCTTCTATCCATCTTAGGAGACTGACTACAGAAGAGATCCCTGTAAGATACTGATGTAGAAATGGTTCATGAGAAGTCACAGTGATACCCACATCAATCAGAAAGAAAGTTCTTTCGTTACTGTCTTCTGGTATATCTGTGCCGTATTTCTGCAGCTCCTCGATTGCACTTTGGTGACACATATTTATTTGATTTTCCAATAATGGCAATGATTTCTGAAGTATGAAAGAAATGAGTGAGTCATAGACATACAGACTAGAAATTCAAAGGAGGTCCCAAGCTACTCAGAAACGGGGCTGTGGCACAAGTTTTTCATCTCCTCACTCTGTGTAGACCTTTCCATGGTCAGTAAGCTTTGACAGACAGTATTTCCTGCCCATACCTGTGACATTCTGACAGCCTCTGAAAGCTTCCCTGTGTATAGTAGTGCTTTAACAATATCTTTTCCACCCAGGTCTACCCACATACCTGCCCTGGGCATGCAACTTTGTAAAACTGCCCACTATACATGGTACCTGCTTAAAAGAATCACCCAGAGACAATTTCTTACCATCAAAACATGAACTCTGCAGAGACACTTCACAAGGCTTATTGTGACACAAGAGCAGCTGTACTAACATAAGACCTTTCAACTCTTGCTTTATTTTCACTGGATCTCTGCAACTTGCTGTCCCTAGGCAGCTCAAGGCACATAGCTCAGCAAGAGCAGGCCTGACTCTCTCTGCATCAAGGAGGCCCAGCTAGGGTCACTTAATACCATATTGCCCTGCAGCGTCCTGGCCTCCATCTGCATTCCATGGTCTACAGGAAGACCTTCAATATAGGAAAAGCCCAGGAGAAGAAGGTCACTGTTGATCATCTCTCCACAGCCAGTCCCTAAGCAGGTCTGGACACTAAATCCATATTTACTGAGTATTCTCAACTCCCCAGATGGAGAACTGAGGTGATTTGAAATGCAGACTCAGTCAGGTCAGAGAAAAGTGAACACAGCTTCTATCTAAAGAGCCCATTTGAACTTAGTCTCTGAGATCAGCTCCAGAATGAGGAGCTCAGAGCCATGTCACCCAGAACCTAAAGGTGACAGCAGCAGGAACCAACACAAAGCATCCTGATACTAGAGTCACCAACACCCAAACACAACTTGTCTGCGTAAAGAGATCTTGACCAGCTGGTGTGCCCAGAACTATCCCAGTCTTTGCTCAGCTTGATAAAGAGCTCGGCTTACACAGATGTGTAAGATGAGTTCCATGGTCAGTCTCTCTGCCAGACAGGGCACTGTGGCTTTCCCATCCTCCAGGAGAATGCTGAGGGAACAGAAGAGAGAATCCCATTAGATTTAGTCAGAACACAAATCTGCAGCCTGCTTTAGGGGAGGCCAGGGATAGTTTGGATTCTATCAGTGAATGGATACATTGGATTGGTACTCATGGATTACTCAGAGATGGTTTTTTACAATGATACAGGGGAACCAGCTGGGATAGTTCCACAATGGGCTGCAATGAACTCCCTCCCCCCACCAGCTTATTAGTAATCAGAGTAAAATCTATTCTTTATAAAACTTATGTTCTCAAGTACAGATATGCTATTACAGCACAATATTCCATTCCATGCATGATACACTGAATATACCTTCATGCACATACCTTCTGTGTGACACACACAAGTATACACACATATCTTTCTTGGTGTGATATGTGAACACACACACACATGAGTCCATGCATAACACACATTTTAGCATACACACATCCATATAGTCTGCACATATGAGTATATACCCTAATGCATAACACACATGAATATACACAAAACATATAGACCCAGATCTGCATACACTGAGTGGAAGTACCTCCCTCCAATCTTACCACAGGAGTGAGTTCCATTCCTGGATCTACCATGGTGGAAGAAGAGAACCAACTCCCCCAAGTTGTTCTCTGTTCTCCACATGAGCAGTGTGGTGCCTGTGTATGTGCATACACACTATCCCCCCTTCATACACACACACACACACACACACACACACACACACACACACTCCTCATGTTGGTATGCTCTTAAACAATGATTTTTCACTGTATGGCATAGCATGGTGGAGGCACCTGAACTGTGGGTGCTCTTTGAAGAAGGCTTGCTCCATCTTTAGGGCCTCATCCAGGCTCAGCCGCTCTTGAACATCTTGCTGGCTTCTGCATTTGACTATCATGTAGCCTTTTTTCAGATGAAATACCAGATTCCGCACCACATCAACAACCTTGTCTTCAGCCCCTCTGTCCACCAGATCAGGTTTGGTCAAGATCCCTACAGAACAGGCATTAAGATCAGAGGACACACCACACCAAGGTGGCAAGAATCACAGATCTCACTAGCAGCTACCAGCAGAAGAGGGATACTTCTCATTTGTGCTGGATAATTTTATATCAGCTTAACAGAAGCAAATGTCATCTTAGAGAAGGAAACCTCAATTTAGAATTTATATCCAATCAATCATGGTGGCTCAGGTGTTTAATCCTAGCACTTGGGAGGTAAAGACAGGTGGATGTCTGTGAGTTCAAGGCCAGTCTAGTCTACAACTTGAGTTCCAGGACAGCCAGGGCTAGAGATATCCTGGCTCAAAAATAACAAAACACCAAAAGAAGAAGAAGGAGAAGGAAGAGGAGGAGCAGGAGGAGGAGGAGAAAAGAGGAAAAGAAAAGAAATGCCTTCATAGATTTGACTGTAGGCAATCCTATAGAGCATTTTCTTAATCAGGGATTGATGGGGAAAGGTCCAGCTTATTGAGAGTGGTGCCTTCCCTGGGCTGATAGTCTTGGGTTCAATAAGTAAGCAGACTGAGTGAGCAGCACTCTTCTATGGCCTCTGCACCGGTTTTTGCCTCCAGGTTCCTATTCGGTTTGATTTCCTGCCCTGACTTCCCTCAGTGATGGACTTTGTCTTAGTTTGAGTTTTTTATTGCTGTTAAGAGACACCATGACCACAGAAACTCTTATCAAGAAAACATTTAATTGAGGAAGCCTGCTTATAGTTTCAGAGGTTCAGTCTATTATCATCATGATGGGGAACATGGCAATGGGCATGGAGATGTGCTGCTGAACTGAAAGGGCTACATCTTGCAGGCAGTAGGAAAAGCTCTCCCATGTTCCTGGATAGGTAGGATCAACACAGTAGAAATGGCAGTTCTACCAAAAGCAGTCTACAAATTCAATGTACTGCCCATCAAAATCCCAACACAGTATTTTTTGGACCTTGAAAGAATAATATACATTTGGAATAACAGGAAAGCCAGGATTGCCAAAACAATTTTGCTCAACAAAGGAACCTCAGGAGGCATCACCACCCCTGACTTCAAGTTATACTATAGAGCAACAGTATTAAAAACAGCCTGGTACTGGCATAAAAACAGACTTGTGGATCAATGGAATAGAATTGAGGATCCAGACATTAACCCAAAAACCTATGAACACCTGATTTTCGACAAACAGGCCCAAAATATTCAATGGAAAAAAAAATGATAGTATCTTCAACAAATGGTGTTGGCATAGCTGGATGGTAGTGTGTAGGAAAATGCAAATAGGTCCAAGCCTGTCACCCTGCACAAAACTCAAATCCAAGTAGATCAAAGACCTCAACATAAACCCAGACACTTCGAACTTGATAGAAAAGAAAGTGGGAAATACACTTCTACTATTTGGCACAGGCGACCACTTCCTAAATATAACACCAGTGGCACAGACACTAAGATCAACAATCAATAAGTAGGATCTCCTGAAGCTGAGAAGCTTCTGTAAAGCCAAAAAACACTGTCAATAGGACAAAACGACAGCCCACAGGATGGGAAAAGATTTTCACCAACCCTACACATGATAGAGGATTGATCTTTAAGATATATAAAGAACTCAAGAATCTAGAGCTCAAAACCTTGAATAACCCAATCAAAAAATGGGGTTGAGAACTAAAAATGGAATACCCAGCAGAAGAATTACAAATGGCTCAAAGGCAATTGAAAAAGTGCTCATCATCTTTAGCCATCAGAGAAATGCAAATCAAAACAACTTTGAGATACCACCTGACACCTGTCAGATTGGCTAAGATAAAAGACACAGAGGACAGCCTATGCTGGAGAGGGTGCAGAGCAAGGGGAACACTCCTCCATTGTTGGTGGGAGTGTAAGCTTGTTCAGCCACTCTGGAATGCAGTTTGGGGATTTCTCAGGAAACTGAGAATCAATCTTTTCAAGGACCCAGCAATACCACTTCTGGTGTATACCCTAAAGACGCACAGTTGCATTCCAAAGGCATTAGCTCAACTATGCTCATAGCAGCATTATTCATAATAGCAAGAACCTGGAAACAACCTAGATGTCCCTCAACTGAAGAATAGATTAACAAACTGTAGTACATCTACACAATGGAGTACTACTCAGCAGTAAGAAAAAATGATATCCTAAAATTTGCAGGCAAATGGATGGATTTGGAGAATATCCTCCTGAGCGAGGTATCACAAACCCAGAAAGATAAGCAGGGCATGCACTCACTCATTAGTGGACTCTAAACAAAAAAAGAAAAAAGCCAAGCATGTCCAAGCTGCAAACCACAACCACTGAACAGCTTGGGATCGGAAACACCTTGGATTGACACCTTGGATCTCACTCTCCCTAGGGGAACACCTGGCTCTGTCTCGATGTTGGGGGTAGAAAACTGGATTTGCCAGGAGTGGAGGCTGAACTGAGCAATATTGGGACCTTGGGACCTTGGGACCTCCTGCTCATGCTGGGTCGGGGGGATAGGGAGATGTGGAGAAGAGAGAATGACCTGATGTGGTGGGAGGGGGAAGGGACCTTGAATAAGGATATACAAGGATAGAAAATGTGATTTCTTTATTATTATTATTAATATAATATAATATATAATATTATATTATATAATTATAATATAATAATAATAATAAAAGAAACTCTGGGAAAAGGAAGAGCAGAGCAAAGATGTCAGACAGACCCAGAGGAAAGAAGATGAGAATGCTGCTCTGAGAAAAGGTACTAAGCCATTTGGCTAATCACAGATTAACTTAAGAGTAAGAATTAGCAAGTAATATGCCTGAACCATAGGCCAAACAGCATGTAATTAATATAAGACTTTATGTGATTATTTTGGACTGCTGGTCCAGATCTCAGGGCTAGACCAGGCTAGAAACTCATACTACCTGTTTCCACATAGGCATGCACACACAACTGTTATTTCTCACTCTCCTTACCTATAGTCCTGTCTCCTTCAGGATCCACCTCCCGAGCCATGCTCAGTGCCTCTGTGGTGGCAATGTCCACATTACTGGGGACCACCACCAGGTTGATGGTCTCCTGTTTTTGGATGTATGTCTTAATGAGTCTCTTGATCTGTAAGAAATGAGATGATTACTCCTAGTTAAGGAGACAGAATCAGAAGTGATATGTTTGTGACCATCCACTTGCTTCAGGCCCTGGCTTCCAGGATCTGCACACTCTATAGTAAATCCTGGCCATCCAGGCTTACTTCCGCCTCTATGAAGTCACTCTTAGACATAGCCCTGGACATGTTCCAGTGTCCCTTACAGCCAAGTACAGGTCACAGTTGAGTCTAGAATCTCACCTGGTATTCGATGTCTTTGGGCTGGTTGCCTACAGCCACCCTGGTGATCCCAGGCAGGTCAATCAAGGTCAGGTCTGGGACATTCGGGGAGCTGACCTCCAAGCTAATGAGCTCATTACTAATGTCCAGCCCTTCCCCAGCAATGACATTCTGGGCTGGGAGGAGAAAACACAAAGACCAGTGAAGTTTAAGGAGCACAACTTACTACAGAGACTTCTGGGGAAATATTTTGTGATTTGGATTTGAAATGCTATCTCTAAAATGTTTCTATGTTAAAAGATTGGTTTCTGTTCATGAAATTATGTTGGAAGGATCCAGAAGCTTAGGAGACGGTCCTTGAATAGAAGTAGTAGATGACTATGAACAGGTCATGTATGTTTTATATATTATTTCTATTCCTTCCTACAGTTCTTTCTGCTTCCAATCTGCCAGAAGGTGAGGACATTGCTCTGGGCAGAGAGGGACGTTCTTCCTCAGACCCTTCTGGCACTGTCAGGAGAGAACCACATGTGCACAAGAAGGAGGGTGAGAGCCCAGAAAGTCCCTCAAGCATGAATGGACATCCAGGAAGGAAATGAGCTCACTGGGCAGGAGGAGTCCTGGATGCAGATGTCTGTTCACAGCATTCAACTCCTTGCCCTTAGCAATAGAAGCTTGGATGGAAACCCTTACATTAAGTTGTTATCTAAAGTCGCCCTAACCCTAACCCTCTGCTCAGCAGCCACAGCATTTGTGAAATGTTTCTTTTGATTAAGAAAATAAGCTGAAAACACAAGTGGCATGTGTAACAGGGTTTGTTCGTTCTGATGACCATGTACCCTAAATGAGGCCATAAAATTAATGGTGATGTTCTAGATCCCATGGGCTAGAGTACAGGAAGGCTCCCAATGTGGAAAGGCTCAGAAAGTGAACAGTCATGGGGATTCCCTGTCTACTGCCTGACTAGAATGAGAAGAAATGTGGGCATGTACATACCTTTATTGATTTCCCCTTCCACTTGTAAGGGGTCTGAGATCTCAACTTCAATGTCCTTATAGGTGACCTTGCCTGTCCACTTCTTTCCCTGTCCCAGTTGCTTCAGTTTCAGCACCAGAGGGCACCTGGTAACAATACCTAGGATGCAACAGCTTTATCAGTCTTGCGCTCTGCCGTGAAAGGCCTTAGACAAATGGCTCTCATTATCTCACACACTCATCTGAAAACCTAAACCTGTCTAGTCTCACCCTTGTTGTCTGATGCCTTAAGTCCAGGATGACTCTAGGCCTATGTACTAGGAACTGGATAACTTTTGTACATTTGTGCTTGAAAGCTACCATCTGCTTGAGGCTCCTTCTTTTTGATGCCCCTGTTGTAGAATATTATTTTAAAATGTGCTATGTTTATTTATGCTGTGGGACATTTTTTTAAATTATTTATTTATTTATTTATTTATTTGCCTTGGTGTTTGCCTGGAACTGGAACTACAGACAGTTGTTAGCTGCCATGTGGGTGCTGGGAATAGAACCCAGGTCCTCTGGAAGAGCAGATGGTGCTCTTAACCACTGAGCCATCTCTCCAGCCCCGGGACATTTTTTTTTTTTTAATGATGAAAAGATGTGTTGCATTTGTTTAACTCTGTGAAGCTGTGTTACTTTGACTATCTAAAACACCTGATTAGTGTAATAAAGAGATGAAGGGACAATATCAAGGCAGGATAACTAATAGGAGAGGCTGACAGGCAGAGAGACTAAATTAAAGGAGAAAAAGATAGGAAAGCAAGAAAGATCAAAGAGCCAGAAAGAAGGAGCCAATTACTCAGCCATCCAGCCATCCATGGAATAAGACTGAAAGTAAGATTACAGAAGTAAGAAAAAAAAAAGAAAAGGCAAGGCTGTGAGGCACAATCCATGGATCGCCACTCCCATCCATTTTTTTCTCCAATCCCAGGCCAGCAGGAAAGACTCCAGTAGATTGGTATCTTCCATTAACAACCCAGTTTGTTGAACCCTGTACTCTATAAGACCCACCCCATCCCCAAAACTCTCCCATCATTCTGTGACCTTAGTGGCTCCCTGAAACTCAGACTTCACTAGCCCCTATTGGATCAAAAGCTCCAAATGGATCAAGAGCTCCTACTGGATCAAGAGCAGATTCCTGAGTCACAGAAACAACCAGCTTCTATTGGACCAAGAACAGCTCTCTGTGACACAGAATATGCCACCTCTAAGTGGACCAAGAGCTCAGATTGGACCAAAAGAGGTTTCCTGAGACAAAGACACAGCCAGAGCAAGTCCTGCACCAATTAGAGGTTGTGATGGGCAATTGCCAGTATAAGAATACATATAACAACATAAAGAACAATCTGGCACCACCAGAATCTCGTAGTTCCATGACAGCAAGACCTGAATATTCCAATGTGGAAGAAGCAGATGGAAATAACCTTAAAGATAACTTTATAAAGGTGATAGAAGACATTAAAGAGGAAATAAAGAAAACTTCCTTAAAGAAATAGAGGAAAAACCAAACAAAATCCCTTAAAGAAAATGAAGAAAACCAAGAAAAAGCAATTAAACAGGTGAAGAAAACAGTGCAAGGCTTAAAAATTGAAATATAAGCAATAAAGAAGACACAAACTGAGGGAATCTGGAAATGGAAAGTCTGAGTAAACAAACAGGAACTACAAATGCAAGCATAACAAACAGAATGCAAGAGAGATGAAAGAGAGAATCCCTGGAGTGGAAGATTTAATAGTGGAAATAGATACATCAATCAAAGAAAGCACCAAAGCCAAAAAAAGTCATATCACAAAACATTCAAGAAATCTAGGACACCATGAAAAGTCCAAATCTAAGAATAACAGGGATAGAAGAAGGAGATGAATACCAGCTCAAAGGCACAAAAAAACTATATTCAACAAAGCCATAGAAGAAAACTTTTCCAATCTAAAAAAGGAAATGCTTATGAAGATACAAGAAGCTTAACAGAATACCAAATAGAGTAGATCCCCCAAACAGTCTACTTGCTATGTAATAAGCCACTAAACCTACAGAATAAAGAAAGAATATTAAGAGCTTCAAAGTAAAAAGGGCAAGTAACTGATAAAGGCAGACCCATTAGGATAACACAAAACTACTCAATGGAAACAATGAAAGCCAGAAGGTCCTGGACAGATGTTATACAGACACAAAGAGACCACAGATGCCAGCCCATACTACTATACCCAGAAAGACTCTCAATTACCATAGATAGAGTAAACAAGATATTCTACAACAAAACCAAATTTAAACAATACCTATCAACAAATCAAACCCTACAGAAAGCACTACAAGGAAAACTCCAACCTACGGAAGCTAGATACACCCACAAAACCATAAGCAATAGATAATCTCACAGAAAGAAACCCCAAAGAAAGAAAACACACACACACAACCACCAAAAATAATAGAAATTAACAATCACTGGTCATTAATAGGCCTTAATATCAGTGGACTCAATTCACCTATAAAAAGACACAGGCTAACAGAATGGATATGTAAATAGAATCTATCCCTCAGCTGCATACAAGAGACACGCCTCAGCTTTAAAGACAGACACTACCTCAGAGTAAAGGGCTGAGAAAAGAATTTCCAATCAAATAGACTTAAGAAGCAAGCTGGTATAGACATCCAAATATCTAACAAAATGTACTTCAAACTAAAATCAATCAAAAGAGATCAGGAAGAACATTACTTAGTAATCTCAGGAAAAATGCATCAAGATGAAGTCTCAATCCTGAACATTTATGCCCCCAATACAAAGGCACCCACATACATGAAAGAAACATTACTAAAGGTTAAATTGCACATCACACCTCACACACTATTAGTGGGAAATACCCCACTTTCACCAATGGATAGGTCTACCAGACAGAAAATTAACAGAGAAATAGGGGATCTAATAGATATTATGACTCAAATGGACTTAGCAGATATATATAGAACATTCTACCCAAACACCAAAGAATTTACCTTCTTCTCAGCACTCCATGGAACTATCTCTAAAACTGACCACATACTCGGTCATAAAGCAAATATGAATAGATACAACAAAATAAGAATAACCCCTTGTATCCTATCAGACCACCATGGACTAAATTTAGAGTTAAACAATAATACAAACCACAGAAAGTTTACAAACTCATGGAAACTGAAAATCTTTCAGTTTGAACCACCTCTGAGTCAAGGAAGAAGTAAAGAAAGAAATCAAAGACTTCCTAGAATTCAGTGAAAATGAATCCACAACATACTCAAACTTATGGGCCACAATGAAAACAGTGCTAAGAGGAAAGTTCATAGCACTAGATGCCTACATAAAAAATTTGGAGAAGTCTCACACGAGAACTAAGAGCACAGCTGAAAGCTCTGGAACAAATGGGAACAAACTCACCCAAAAGGAGTAGACATCAGGAAAATAATCAAACTCAGGGCTGAAATCAATAAAATTGAAACAAAGAGAACCACATAAAGAATCAATGAAACAAAGATGGTTTGTTGAGAAAGTCAACAAGATAGACAAACCCTTATCCAAAGTAACAAAAGGCAGAGAGAATATCCAAATTAACAAAATCAGAAATGAAAAGGGGGACATCAACAACAGTCACTGAGGAAATCCAGAGAATCATTAGGTCATACTTCAAAAACCTGTACTCTACAATATTTGGAAACCTTTAAAAAATGGACAACTTTCTGGACAGCTACCACCTAACAATAGTAAATCAAGACCAAATAAACAACTTAAATAGACCTATAAGCCCTAAGGAAATAGAAGCAGTTATTAAAAGTCTCTCAACCAAAAAAAGCCCAGGGCCAGATGTTTTCATTACAGAATTCTACCAGAATTTTCATGAAGAACTAATACCCATATTCCTCAAATTGTTTCACACAATAGAAACAGTAAAAACACTACCAGATTCTTTTTTTGAGGCTATACCCAAGCCACACAAAGATGCTACAAAGAAAGATGCAATGAAGAAAGAGAATTACAGACTAATCTCCCTCATGAACACTGATGCAGAAATACTCAATAACATACTGGCAAACCAACTCCAAATATATATACATATATAAAATCATCCACTATGGTCAAGTAGGCTTCATCCCAGAAATGCTGGAATAGTTCAACATAGAAAAACTTTCAATGCCCTTAACCATATAAACAACCTGAAAGAAAAGAATCATTAGATCATCTCATTAGATGCTGGAAAGGGCTTCAACAAAATCCAACACTCCTTCATGATAAAGGTCTTGGGGAGATCAGGGATACAGGGAACATACCTAAACATAATAAAGGCAATATATGGCAAGCCAATAGCCAACATCAAACTAAATGGAGTGAAACTCAAAGCAATCCCACTAAAATCAGGAACAAGACAAGGCTGTCCTCTCTCCCCATATCTATTCAATATAGTACTTGAAGTTCTAGCTGTAGCAAGGAGACAACAAAAGGAAATCAAGGGAAATGAAGAAGTCAAACTATTACTAGTTACAGATGATAAGATAGTAAACATAAGTGACACCTAAAATTCTACCTGGGAACTCCTACAGCTGATAAACACCTTCAGCACTGTTGCAGAATACAAAATTAATTGAAAAAGGGGGGAGGGAGATGGAAATATTGTTCAGAGGTTAAGAGCACTGGCTGTTCTTCCAGAGGTCCTGAGTTCAGTTTCTAGCAACCACATGGTGGCTCACAAGAATCTATAGTGAGATCTGGTGCCCTCTTCTGACCTGAAGCTTACATGCAGACAAAACATTGTATACATAAAAATTGTAAAAATCAAACAAATCCAAAAACAAAAAAAGTCTTTTTGTTTACTGTGAATATCATTCTTTATTAAAGGGAATGTTTTGGCCTCATTCTACACACACACACACCCCTCAATAGCTTTCCTATACACAAATGATAAAAGAGCTGAAAAAGAAATCAGGGTAACATCACCCTTTACAATAGCTGCAGATACCATCAAATATCTTGAGGTAACTCTAACTAAGGAAGTGAAAGACCTGTATGACAAGAACTTTAAGTCATGGAGAAAGAAATTGAAGATATCAGAAAATGGAGAGATCTCTCATGCTCTTGGATAGGCAGGACCAACATAGTAAAAATGATAATCTTACCAAAAGCAATCTACAGATTCAATGCAATTCCCATCAAAATATCAACACAATACTTTAAAAACCTTGAAAGAATAAAACTCAACTTCATATGGAAAAACAAAAACCCAGGATCGCCAAAACAATTCTGTTCAATAATAGAACTTCAGGAAGAATCACCATCTCTAACTTCAAGCTCTATTATAGAGCTACAGTAATAATAAAAAAAAACAGCCTAGTATGGGCATAAAAACAGACTTGTAGATAAATGGAATTGAACTGAAGACACTGACATTAATCGACACACCTATGAACACCTGATTTTTGACAAAGAGGCCAAAATTATACAATGGAAAAAAGATACCATCTTCAACAAATGGTGCTGGAATAACTGGATGGTGGTATGTAAAAGAATGCAAATAGTTCTATATCTATCATTCTGCACAAAACTCAAGTCCAAGTAGGTCAAAGACCTCAACATAATCCAGTTACACTGAACCTGATAGAAAAAAAAGTAGTAAATAACTTTGAATGCATTGACACATGAGACCACTTTATATATACAACACCAGTAGCACAGACACTGCAAGAAACAATTAATAAATGGGACCTCTTGGAACTGAAATGCTTCTGTAGAGCAAAGGACCTGGTCAGTAAGACAAAACAACAGCTTACAGAATGGGAAAAGATCTTCATTAACCCTACATCTGTCAGAGGACTGATCTCTAAAATATATAAATAAAGAACTCAAGAAACTAGAGATAAACAAACAAACAAATAGTCCAATTTAAAAATGAGGTACAGAACTAAATAGAGAATTCTCAAAAAAGAATCTCAGATGGCTGAAAGACACTTAAAGAATTGCTCAACATCTTTAACTATCAGGGAAATATAAATCAAACAACTCTGAGATACCATATTACACCTGTTAGAATGGCTAAGATCAAAAACACAGATGACAGCTTATGCTGGAGAGGATGTGGAGTGAGGGGAACATTTCTCCTTGTTGGTAGGAGTGTAAGCTTGTTCAGCCACTTTGGCAATCAGTATGGTGGTTTCTCACATAATGGAATTAATCTACCCAGTGATCCAGCAATACCAATATATTGGGCATATACTTGTGGTGATATTATATATATATATTATATATTAATAAAATCAGCCTGGAATATCAGAGGACAGAGCCACCTCTAAAATATATTACCACATATACCCAAAGGATGAAAGTTCTTACCCCAAAGAAATTAGCTCAACCATGTCCATAGCAGCATTATTTGTAATAGCCAGAACCTGGAAGCAACCTAGATGCCTCTCAACTAAGGAATGGATTTTTAAAATGTGGTAATTTACTCATTTCTGCTAGAGTACTACTCAGCAAAAAAAAAAGAGACATTCTGAGATTTTTAGGCAAATGAATGGACTTAGAAAATATCATCCTGAGTGAGGTAACACAGACCCAGAAAGATAAACATGGCATGTACTCATACGTGGATTTTACATATGAAGCAAAGAATAACCAGTCTACAATCTACAACCCTGAGTTTCTAGATAACAAGGAGGAACTTAAGAGAGATATCCATGGATCCCCTCAGAGGGAAAAATAGAGGAGATCTCCTGAGTAAATTGGGACCATGGTGGAGGGAGCAAGGGGAGGTAGAAAGAGAACATGAGGGAATGAGATGGTTGAGTTCAGGGAGGGACAGAAGGTGAATAAAGAAATATATATCTTGATAGAGGAAACCATTGTGGGATTAGAGAGAAACCTGGTGCTAGAGAAATACCAAAGAACTCACAAGATGACCCTGGCTAAGACTCCAAGCAATAGTGCAGAGGGTGCCTAAACTGGCCTTTTCCTGTTATTATATGAATGATCACCCTAATTGCTATTATATAACCTTTATCCAGCAACTGATGAAAGCAGATGAAGAAATCCATAACTAAGTACTGAAACAAGCTCTCAGTTTAGCTGAAGAGAGGGAGAAGAGATTATATGAGCATAGGGGTCAATATCATGATGAGGAAACCCACAGAGACAGCTACCTGGACAAAACAACAGCTTACAGAATGGGAAAAGATCTTCATTAACCCTACATCTGACAGAGGACTGATCTCTAAAATATATAAATAAAGAACTCAAGAAACTAGAGATAAACAAACAAACAAATAGTCCAATTTAAAAATGAGGTACAGAACTAAATAGAGGTAACACAGACCCAGAAAGATAAACATGGCATGTACTCATACGTGGATTTTACATATGAAGCAAAGAATAACCAGTCTACAATCCACAACCCTGAGTTTCTAGATAACAAGGAGGAACTTAAGAGAGATATCATACTATTGAGAGCTTGTTGACTCTGAAATGACAGCTGAGGAACCTTCATGGAACAGAACTAAGCCCTCCAAATGTGGATGACAGCCAAATGGCATGGGCAGTTTGTGGAGCCTCTGGCCATGGGACCAGCCCTAGGCAGGTGGTTCTGGGTGCTATAAGAGAGCAGGCTGAGAAAACCATGAGAAACAACACTGTTAGCACACCCCTCCATGGCTTCTGCTTCAGTTCCTGCTTCCAGGTTCCTGCCTTTCTTGATTATTCTCTTAGCTTCCCTCAATAATGGACTGTGATCTGGACAAGTAAGCCAAACAAACCCCTTCCTTCCCAAATGCCTTTTGGTCATGGTCTTTATTACCACAACAGGAAGCAAACTAGAACATCCAAGCTCCAGAGGCATCAAACACAATGGGGAACCATTTGTTCACATGCAAACATCTTCTACTACCCCCTTACACACCCACTCGCCATGTCCCTCAGGCCGCTTTATAACCTGCTATTATAAACTTCTGCCAATTCCTATCTGCCTGTCACATTTCATCTGTAGTGCTATTGCAGTTCAGCTCTGGCTTTACTGACCTCCTGGGCCTTGAAACTCAAATAACATCCCTCATCTGAGCACTAATAGTTATGTGCCTAGGGGAACGGCATTCATGGGAGGGAATCAGAAAGAAATCACAAACATAGTTCTGGGCACTTAGATCTTCTGCAAACTGAGATTTCACAAATGTACAATGGGACAGTGTGATAGACTGAAAGATACCCCCTTCCTCAGCATATATGTTGGATACAGAGTCTGAAAGGAGATAACTTAAGCTGATGGAGGGCTTGAGAAACTACATGGGTGGAGCCCAAACCACTAAGACTAGTGTCCTTGGGAGAGGAGGAAGAAACTGCAAGGCTGCAAGAGGAAAGGATGTCCCACAAGCCCAGGAGGAAGACTACCTTGACTTTCATTCTGCTGTGTGCCCAAACTGGGAAGGGATCTGTTCCTTTTGAGCCCCAGGTCCCATATCTAGAAAGAGAGTAAGCACTGATCTCTTACCACTGCCTCTGGGGAGGGCCACTCCGGACAGTGCTTCCAGCACGGAGCTCTTCCCTGAGCTCTGGTCCCCAATGACAGCGATGGCAGGCAGGGCCAGGTCCTGCTCCACACCCAGGGCCCTCAGGGAGTCAATGAGGTCAATGCATGGGCGGACCTTCTCCTCATACTGCATGCAGAGGTTGTTCACAGGCTCCTAGATGAGGGCAAAGCAAGAGTGAGGTCATGCTCCATGGAAATTCTTCAGTAAAGACTGTAAAGTTCAAGGACAGTTACATACAATGTCAGAATTCTTAAAACAGTGATAAGTGGGCAGAAAATATTTGAAGAAACAGTAAATGTGGATTCCTCAATTTTAGTGACAACCATAAAGATCAATAAGACTCAGACATGGAACACACAAAATAAGCTCCCAGGCCCATTAGAATCAAACTGTTCTAAACTAATCATAACAAAATTTATTTTTAAACTAGCCAGAAAGGTACTGAAGAAATGGCTCAGAGGTTAAGAGAACTTTCTGTGTTTGCAGAGGACCTAGGCTCATCTCTAGGCACCCACATCAGGTGCCTTACAACTGCCTGTAACTCAAGTTTTAGGGGATCTAATGCCTTCTTTTGGCATCTTCAGGTACCACACACATATGTTCAAGTACACACACACATATCAAACAAAAGTAAGTTTTTAAATTATCTAGAGCAGCTAGCAAGATGGCTGAGCATTTAGACCACTTGTTGATCCGGTACAAGATGTGGCTTTGGTTCTACCACCCACAGACAGGATGAGATTTTATGTTAGTGGTGAATGTGGAGGAGGACACTGAGCACTTTGCACACATTCTCTCTTCTCACTACCCCCATAGGGCAGTTAGGACAGGTACTGGTGTTGTTACTAAGCCCTATAATACAAACAAGAGAACGGAGAATTGGAGAGTTAAGACACACTGCCAACATGTAATGTTTGGGATTCAAATAAGAAAACCTACTGCTAGAATACTTTTTTCCTGTGTTTCTCTCATGAAATCATATATATAATGATTAAATATACACAGGTTTTTCAGATAACCAAATTCAAACAAACTCATCCCCAGCATGGCAGCACTGCAGGTACTGTGAAAAATGTTCGGTGTGCAAAGAAAAAATAACAGGTGAGGAATCCTGAGTCAATACAGTGGATCAGAGGCCACAAGTAGTGACCGATATAGTTCCTTTTGATTTGGCCATCCTTAAATGATGCCTGAGCAAAAACAATAGCAATGCATTGTGGGATTTCTGGTTAATAGAAAATAAAGACCATGACATATGGGATGGAGGGTGACAATGACACATGGAATTATATTCCTATTAATTACACCTCCTACACATTAAATGGTATTGTGTCAACCACATGTGTTATATGCCTATGAAATTTAAAAAGGTAAAAACACAGAAAGAATAGTCAACAGAGAACACAGACTGCATTTACAAATAAAGTGTCTAATCAAAAAAGGTAAAGAAATTGGGAAAGGAGAAAACAAAGACTTAACCCAGAAAGCAGACACTATTGCATTTTCAATCAACCGCACACCACACTTAACAGAATCACAAAGAGGGAAAATAGCAGCTCCCAGTCCCAAGAGGTTGAAAAAGCAGCAGCAAGATGGCAGAGTGCTCTTTGCAGGACAGAACAGGGCATTAGTGGAGCAGAATACACTACTCTGAAAGTCAGCCACATGAAACTGGTATAGACAATGTGCGAAGGCAATGTGGAGGAAGTAAACACTTTTGCCAGGCTATATTGGAACACTTTACTGTATCATACTTAACTAAAAAGACACCTATCTCTAACTCATAAAAATGAACTCATGATCAATTACAGGCCTTAATGGAAAGTTTATAAAACTGTGGAATTTGCCTGCTACTGAAGCGATAAAACACTGACCAAAAGCAACTTGGAGAAGAAGGAGGCTATTGAGGCTTACAGCTCTCAGGTCATATTCCAACACCAAGTCAGGTAGGAACCTGGAGGCATGAGCTAAAGCGGGGGCATGGAGAAGCGCTGTTTACTGCCTTTTCTCTATGGCTTGCTCACCTGCTTTCTTATAGAACCCTGAACTATCAGCCTAAAGTGTTGTACTGCCCACAGAGAGATGTGCCCTCCCACAGGAAAATTCACCACAAGTTTGCCCAACTTGAGGCATTTTCTCAACTGAGGTTCACTTTTCTCAGATTACTCTAGCTTGTGCCAAGTTGGCTTAAAACTAGTCAGCACAGCCCTGGTTTCACAGATATGATCCCAAAGACAAAATTAATAAAAGAACTTATCAATAAATGGAATTTTATAAGAACTAAACATTTGGTTGAAAACTGCCAATGCAAGCCGCCATAGTCAGTCAAAGAATAACTATTTACAAAGCATGTATCTGTGCAAAGATTTATACCTGAATATCTAAAGAACTCTCAAAACTCAACAATAATGAAAATATACCACATGACTTCTCCAGGGAGGTAATGTCACGATAAGACCTCACATGGGTTATAGCTGGAAGTTGAACCATATAGAGAATATATCCCATTCAGGGCTCTGTCAGTACCCAAAAAACTTCCCAACCAAGATTGAAACTGACAACATTCAGTGAAGGAGATAGGCCATTGTTCTAACCTTCGCCCAAGGAAAGTAAGCAACTAACCAAGATCTCTATCTTGCCCCCCCCCCACCAAAGATAAGAAAGCCACTATGTCAGAGGAACAGCAGCCTTCAGTCCTTTCTAGCATCCCACACCCACTCAGAACTGCAGATTCACCCTTTTCTCAGGTGGACACAGCTCATATCCTGTGGAGAGTGGCTTTTAGAAGCAGCTTACCATTTTCTGGATATCCTTAGAAGCACCAGGATGTTTCTGGTGACTGGATGAAGAAATCAATTTAGTCTGATGGACTTTCTGGGGAAAATTCATCCTTATATTTTTCCAGGTGGATTTGTGTTGTATATAAATAGTTTGATTCCGAAGAGTCTCAAAGCACTGCCACTGGTTGGCCTCTTGACTAAGAAACACAAAGTAGACACCAATATTTAGAACTGCCCTGCCTTCTCTGTTCATCCCAGGGACTGTGCTTTCAACAGCACCTCATCATTTCTTCTCCCGGAGTGGGTGAAATCCATTCTTTGTGAGAGTAAGGAGGGAATTACAGAAGAGCAGTACATATTTTTAAATTTTATTTATAAAATAAACTCTTTATGTATCCCCTTGCTCCTCCTCCCAACCCCTCCAGGTCAGCTTTCAGCCTCCATCCTCCCCATCCCCCTATCCCCTCCCCCAAAAGGGCAAGAAGTCCCAAGTAGTTCAGCATCCACTCCAGGCAAGTCTGATTTTCTCATCCTAATGTCATGGGTTAGGTGTTCCTCTGGAGGAAATGGACTCCAAAGTGCCAGTCCCTGCACAGAAACACAGTCTGAACCCTCTCCTTGAGGCGCCACATATTGCCCATCTCAGTAGATAGTTGCTTATCCTTAGAGGGCCTAGTTCTTTTTCCTGATGGTTCCCCAGTGGCTGTTCTTGATTCAGTGAGCTCCCCAGAGCCCCAGCCAGGCATCACTGTGAGAATTTTCCTTATTATCTCTATCCCCTTATTCATATAGACTCTCCTTCCCCCCTTTCCTCCTCCCAGCTGGACCAGGAGCTCAGCCTAGTGAGAAGCAGTAATTCTAAAGGTACTCATGGAGTCTGTCAATCTAGGAATTTTGATCAGACAAGGCTCTTACATCCTCTGTCTTTGAAAGACCTCATATTTCCATAAGATCTCAGGCTCTAGAATGAAGACCCCCTTTCCCCTCAGTTTTTGAGCCTCTTCTGCTGCTCCATAGCTGACTCAGGTGGTCTTGTTGCACCATCAGGTGCAATCACTGGTCCCCAGGTCCCATGACAAAGGATTCCACGTGACCACTCTACAAGGATTTGGAGAAGTATTTTCTCTTCTTTTTCTTTTCTGGCATGTAACCCCTGGGTTGTGTCTGCAAACAGCAAGTGTGTGTAACTTTCTTGAGTTACCTTTGAGACTTGCTCAATCTCAGAGGCAGAGAAACCTCAGGATTCACACCTACTTCTGCTCACTCAGTGGCCTGGCTAGCCAGCTACACTTTCAGTCCAAGAGGAACTATCAAGATTTTGTTCCAGTCAAAGGGAGGAAACTCCCAGCTCCAGCACCATCTCACCTGTGGTAGATGCACAGGGAATCTGTACTTCCACACCTTCTCCTGACTTTTCTCTACTGCAGAGCCCGTGGCATAGAGACCATCAGGGCAGCCCTACCACATCTCATGCAGGCTCCTGCCTCACATGAAGTTCAGGGTCAGCCCACACAAGTAACCAGGTGTGGTAGGCTCTAAGCATTCCCACCCAGGCAGGCCTGTGCCCATTTGTGCTCTTTGGGATGGTTGGCTCACTTCTCCTCTACAGTAGGCATTGGGGTTCCTGGCCATGCAGCAGGGGATCTGAAACTTCTCATCTAGGCCTTAGCCCCAGACCCTGCAGATCCCCAGGACCCCACGGTCTCCTGATGCCTCCTGGCAGAGAGACACTGGGATTTGTTGGGGATGTTTCAGTCTGCAACAGCAGCTGAAATCAGCAGCTGGGTGGGACCCACTGTGTCTAGCCCACTAGCCCTGCCTGTGCTGTAACTGACCCTCTTATTTTAATAGCACGAAGAAATGTCCCACTACAAGGAGCTGCAAGGAATCCAAAGGCATCCCCTAGCCCTGAGCTAGGCAGTGCTCCCTAGTCCTGGGTGCCACTCACCAGTCTCCTGCTTAGTGATGGAGTGCTTGGTTTTCTGGGCTTCAGTGTCTTTTTAAACAGTGCTGGCTCCTCCCCTTCCCAGGGAGAATCAGAACTTAAGGGAAACTGCCTGAGCTTGCAACCCTAACTACCATCACACCACACATACCAACGGTCACTGTCCCTCTTACTGTAATAGCACCAAGAAATGCCCTGCAGCACTCACCAGGGTCTACAAAAACACAAAGGAAGCATCCCCAGCCTTGCACAGAATCCTGAGCTATACTTACCTCTCAGACTCACTGCTCAGAGATAATGTCCCACTGCTAGGGCTCTGACTTCCTTCACCAGTGCTGGCTCCTCCCCTTGTCTCGGCAGAAATGAAACTTAGTGAAAAGGTTTCCTCCCACTTAATTTTCCCCCCAACTCCCCACTTCCCCCCCCCCCCACACACACCACAGAGCTCAGAAAGGAAACTCACCCTTAGGAGCTCTTGACTGGGTCTTAAGATATGGAGACTGCAGATGACTGCCTGCTTTTCCTCTGGACCAGCACAGCTGCACTTTCTGCTCTAACAGCCTGACCTCCTGTCAGCTGCACACAGCCGAGACTAGCCTTCCCTTGTCACTGGGCCACTCCAGCTGCATCATGATTCTCATGAGCTGTGTCAGTGGTAGCAGGGCCTCTCTGGTTCTTACCCTAACCTCAGATCCTCTCACCTCTCTCTTTCCATTGATTTGTTCGCTTCAGACTCCTCTGTGCTGACAGTTTTTAACTTGTCTTGGTTGAAAAATGTACAAAAATGGTGGCCTTCTATGGGACCCTAATGGTGTGCACACTGGCACCGCTTAGGAGATAATATTGCCCCACACTCCCACAGGTCAGCTCCATCCCTGACAACCAACCCCCAAAGACTGTTGTGAGGAAAGACTGCCCCAGTTGAGGTCCTGGGGTCCCCTGGCCTGGATGGGAGCCAAACTCCTATTTTGAAACAGGAAGGAGGGGTTTGATGTTTCTTTGCTAAGCAGTGCAATCCCATGCTGAGAAAAACCATCCTAGCAATCATCCAGGAACCCTGCTGCTTTCCCTTGGGACATCAGGTCCTGAGGGTTGAGTGCACTGCTCCAGCAGGGCTGGTGAAGGTAACAGGTGCTGACCCTCCTGGAGAAGTGGGGGATGCCCAGTTGCATCTTGTCCTACACTTCAGAGCAGACCTCTGCTCTGCCAATAACTTTCTCCAGCTTGGGAAATAAGTACCTCTCCTCAGAGCCCAGGGAAGTCATGGTGCTCTGCAGCTGTTTCTTAAGCTGGCTGCCCTGGGAACAGGCAGGGCAGACACCAGGCTCCTCTTGAGTCCCCTAACAAACATAGCCCTGTCACAGGGTCTTGATCTCTGCCTCCAGGTTAAGAACAGGTCTGTGGCCAGCACCCTGTCAATACTGCTGACTCATGCAGGTGGAATCAAGCATGGTTTCTGTGGCTCACAGTGTTTCTGTAGCTCAAGAAGGGGTGGTAAATAGAGAAGGCAGATCTGAATCTGGCGTCAGATGTCTCCCAGCACTGTTCATTCTTTCCTATTTCTCCCCTCCCTCTTGCATTTCCCAGTCACTGCAGACTCTGGTTTCAGTTTCATTTCTCTTCGGCTCTTAGTAATTCAATTCAGTCTGTGCTGAGAAACAGAACTCAAAAAGCAAGTGGGGAAAATGAATCAGAGAAGAGGGAATGGCAAGGAAAAGGAACCCTGTACATATGGGAAAGAACTGGGCTGAACTAGGGTCAGTGAGTGGCCTTGTGATTGATAGGATGAGGACCTGCCTAGCCTGCCAGTTCTCCTGTACTCCAGCTGGCATCCTGCAGAAGCCTGCAAGCAGCTTTGCTAATGCCTGGCCTGAAAAAATCTACAGAGTAGCCCCAGCCCTGGTCCTTAGCCTGTGCTGAGGTGACATGATGCTGGGAGCAAGACCAGGATACACAGAAGACAGAGGAACGTCAGGGCCCAACTCTTAGCTAGTAGTGTCACAAGAATGCAGACTGAAGTTCTGTGTGAGAGAATCTTAGAATCTGCTCATTCCCCCAAGCTTACATCTGGGAGAGGGGATTCCCACTCTAGCCAGTCTGCTTTGCTCTACAGAGTGGCTAATATACTTTCCCTTCTTTTCTTTCTGCTTCTCCTATGTGGACCACAATTATAATGTTACTCTGTGTACCATCACTGCCCCAAGCCCTATAACAAGATCCATCATTATAGTGTTGGATCATTATGATGTGTGGCCACTGTCACAGATCCAAACCCCTGGGCTCTCGCTGCTCCTACCTTTGATGACCACTGACCTCTTTCCTGTCCCCATCACTGTCCCTCTTCCAGGAATTTTATAGAATTCACTCAGTGTAGGCTTGGTCTTGCTTCCCAGAATTGACCCAGAGCTGAGGACAATCAGAGGCTAATGGCTGGGGACACAGCCAAGAATAAATAACCATTGGACTGAAGTTCCCTAGATAAGGCAAATTTTGCCTTTGCAGAAAGATGTGTTATATGAGAACCCACTTTCTGTCACTATGACAAAACCCCAGACTGATCAGCATACAAAACAAAGACTCATGTTGGCTCATGGGTCTGGAGATACTGGTCCCTCCCACATTGGCCCTGTGATAAGACCCTGCATCACAGTGGGAGACTGTGGCAGAGCAAAGTCGCTCACCTCAAGGTTAGGAAGTGACAAGGAGGAGGAAAGGGGACTAGGCTGGGGTCCCACAGTCACCTTCTAGGGGACACTTCCAGTGTCCTGAACGCTTCTGGCTAGGCCCACCTCTTAAGAGTTCTATAAACACCCAGTAGTGTCACTCTGAGATCAAGTATCCACTACATGAACCTTTGGGAGATGCTTAAGATAAAAATGATAGAATCTACTAAAATGTGCTGCAGGTAGGTCCAAGTCAAGGTCAGTAAGTTCAGGTCTGAAATGGAAAAGCAAACAAAAGCACAGGAGACTTTGTGCTGTCTACAGCTATCAATATTTAGTTAGTAGAATAAAAGAAAAGTTAAAGTACCAGATATAAACTCAAAGAAAGGAATCTAGCCAAGGCTAACACTCAAAGGTATGGCCTAGTTCTTTACCCTCTGGAGGGGTTCCAAGTTCACCAGTTGAGCAGCAGAAACAGTGTTGTAAAAGTGAGTGCTCACAACACCAAAAGTCACAACACCCTTCTCAGTGCCAGGGCAATGGCATTCATCACAACACAGATGCAGCTGAGAGCAAGGCACCAACTTGATCTACAACATGAATGAAGTTGCAGTCAATGGCTGTTGAGTCTCCTCCCATGTGGCAAAGTCTGTAGGTGGCGACAGAGGGCCAGGTAGAGAAAGCTGCCATGGAGTAGGATAAAGGGCTGGCTATCTCCAAGCCAAAGACCTAACCCTAACCCTAACCCTGTCTAGCTAGGAATGCCCCAAGGCTTACCCCTTACAATCAGAGGTTGGTCAACATGCCATATCAAGAGATACCATGGAAATGCATTATCTCCTTTCTATTCCTGAAGGTATAATAAGTACTGTAATAGTTAACAATGATTGTCAACTTGGTTAGACCTGTAATCACCTAAAAGACAAACCTCTGGACATGCCTGTCAGAAAGTGTCTAGATTAAGTATATTGCGGAGGGAAGGCACACCTAGACTATGGGTGATACCATTCCCTGGGCTAGTATTCCAGACTGAATAGAAAGGAGAAAGTGATTGGTGCACTGCTGGTCATCTCTTTGCTTCCTGACTGCAATATGGCCAGCTGCCTCAACTTGTAACTGTCCAGTCTTCCTTGTCATCATGGACTGTATACCTAGAACTAAAATCCAAACTCTTAGGTTGTCTTTGTTACTTTGTCACAACAATGAGCCAAGTCACTAATACAGGAACCAAGAAGTTTCAAGCCCAAACAGGTCTGTCCAATTATGCTTCAGGCTTATCTGAGCCCAAGAGACTGGTGATCTAACAGTAAGATGTATCAGACCCAAGGCTGAGGGCAGCAGAGCTCTTCTCTCACTGATATCTTGCTTCTAAAATCAGGTCCAGGGCTCCCGCATCTACTGGCTGTCCCTGGCACATATAGGCATCCCCTGCTTGTAGAAGCATCACTGGATTTCTGCCTGTTTTCACATGGTACTCAACATACAGGTCTATGCCGGAACTGTCCCTGTTTATGAGGTCAGCATTTATGAAAAAAGGGCTAGCCCCTCTCCAACAGATCCAAGGCCTCACTACTTATATCTATGGTGGTCCTACTTGCAAGAATATCACATTCTGGGGCACCTGGCATCAAGATTTCAGTATAGGAATTTATGGGAAAGCAACTGTGCCTACAGTCAAGCCTGGGTCAGCATTCTATCTGTAGTCTGCAAGGGCCACATCAGAGACTGGACTTTCTGAGGAGCCTGTGCTCTGAAGCCCTTGTACTTTTTCCAGGGCCAGAGGACTACTATATACCCAATGGTCACTGAGTCACTGTAGTTCCTAAATACTCATCAGCCCCTGTGCTAATGGAGGCTCATCTGCCTGCCATGATCATATGACTTACTGTATCCTTACAGAGGAGCTGATGTATTTTCTGTGGAACTGGCCTGGTATGTCTGAGGCGAGAGTGAATAGGGTTGTGGGGAACAACACATGTCCAGGCAGGAACAGGGGAGAAAGCTTCTGAATTTCTGCTCTCTTCAGTTTTGCATTGGAGATAGAAAGGATTCCGGCAGCTGGATGCTTGTGTCGCATGCATCACAGGGAGAAATCATTGTACCTGTATGCCCAAAGACTAGGATGCATTGATACATCAAGTATGCTTGGATTCAGGGTGCCAGGTTTTCTTAATTGTATTTATTGCTTTTGTGTGTGTGTGTGTGTGTGTGTGTGTGTGTGTGCGCGCGCGCGCGCGTGTGTGTTACATACTTGGTGAGGCCAGAGGTCAAAGCCAGAATATTTTTTCCAATACTATTAACCCAGTGTATTCATTTGTACACGTTTATGCTTTTGTGTACATATGTGTATATAAATATATTCACCTCTATGTGCATGTATGGAGGTCAGAAATTAAAGCAGGATGTCTTCCTCTAATAATTTCTTTCTCTTATTTTTTTGAGAAAGGATATCACGCTGGCCTGAAGCCCCTCGTTTCAGTTAGGCTGAATGGCCAACAAGTCATCTGTCTCTGCCTCCCCACCAACACTGGGATTACATGCATACCACCATAACTGGCTCTTTCATGGTCCTGGGGATCTGAACTCAGGGTCTTGTGCTTATACAGGAAGCTTTCCTGGACTCAACCATCTGCCCAGCTGCATATCCCCCCCCTCTTTTTTTTTTCCTTTTTTAGTCAAGATTTCTTACTGAGCCTAAAACTTGATTCTAGACTTGCTGGCTTGTGAACCCCTGGGATATTCCTGTGCTTCTCCCCTGTGCAGAATATGCAGCTGTGTGCCTCTATGACCAGCTTTTTACATGGGATCCAATTCAAGTTCTCACATCTGTGCAGAAAGTATTTTTATCCACTAGATCATTTCCCAGGTCTGGCTGCCTGGTTTTGAAGTCATTCTGCTGATGTTTAAAACCCTTCATTCTAACTACCTTACTTGGAGCTGAGATCTCATTTAGCCAGCAAAGCAATCACACTGGCATGCAGGCCAGTGGCTTCTCTGGTGTCTAGGCACACAAAGGAGCTCTGGGCAGATTCTAGTTAGGGACATCTGTCCAAGTGATTTCATGCTTAACCTCTACACACTTGCCATCCTACTGACTATATCTTAGAAAGGAGCCTCTCAGAATCTCAGCTATATGGCTGTCCTCCTGAGATCAGATTTGTGGCCAAGGCACAGTGGCAGCCTTCCTCTTTGCCAACTAGTGCCTTGCACAGAAGCAGAGCTGATAACAACTAAATCCATATCCTATGGGGAAGTTTAAGAGCCAAATGTGAGGTGACCAAAGATATTGACTTATTCATTCCCCCAGAAGATAAATGCTGGGGACAAGGGTATTCTGAAGAGCTGCAGGGACCACACAGTGGTCTGACTTAGACATGACTATAAATACTGCTCAGTAGCCAGCGAGCAGTTTTTCTTCTTTCTACCCTCCATTCTGTTTGTCCCTATAACTCCCTTCTGCTTACTTTCCTGGCTGGAGAATACCTCCACTGTACAAACAGCAGTACCGTAACATTATCAGCTAAGAATACATGTAACCAACAATGCCTTGTACATTTACAACAAACTGCAAATCTACATCAACACTTCCCCTTGAGTGTGGACTTCAAGGGATCATATTCCTGGGACATTCCAGCTGCATGTATTTATACAAAACACATTTATTGAGGCCCAAGCACTGCTATCCCAGCCCTTTGGGTATGCATCCTTCAATCTGGATCTCTGCTGGCCAGCCGGAGTATCTGTTCTTGGACTGATCCGAGTGGTTGATCTATGTGAGGGAAAGAAAAGAGTGTCATTTATCCACTAACCTCATTAAAATCGACTGTATCTGTTTGAAGCAAAGCCATGTGAGCAGAAGACTCATAGTGGCATTTTCTCCATCCCCAGTTGAGATTAGAAGTTTTCTCAGCACCTCTCTCCCTGTGCCTTCTCCCTTCCATCTTTCTGTCATTTCTTTATTTAGTTCCTGGCTTCGCTCCTCCTACCCCTCTCTTCTCCCGTCATTCCTTTCTTTTTTTCAGTTTCTTTGGTTGAACACAGTCGTAGTCTGTATTTCAGGCTAGCCTAGAACTCACAATGATACTGCTGCTTCAGTCTTCCAAGTACTGAGATTATAGGTCTGAAACACTATGCCAGCCTCAATGTGTCTCTCAATAGTATTTAAATGGAGCTCCAGAACTTTCCCAAAGATGAGGTTCTTTGGCTTTGTAGAATGGCTCAGAGCCTGTGAGAAGCAGCTACTGAAATATGAAGTGGGCTCCAGAATTTATGTAATTTGGATTCACTTAAATGTGCATTTGGTGAGTTTTGTTGTGGGGATAACACATCAGTATGGTTGTCACCTTTAAGAACAGACCATGGAGTGCAGACCCCACACATGCAATCTTTAGAGTACATTTGTGTTTGCTACTCAGCAAGTATGTTTTTCCGTTAGAGTGGACATTCTGACTCTGTATTTTCATTCCTTAAAGAACCTAGTGCTTTTTGTCACACCACAGTATCACTGAGATCTAATTCATATACCATGAAACTCACCTACTAAGGTTGAGTTTCAGCAATCCAACTGTTTTTAGCACATAATGGTTCCAATATAACCACCTCAGGCAGTCCCCTCTGCCACCATCTGTGGTGTGATTGCTGTCTCCAGAGAAGATACTAAGTAAGGCTAGCCTCCTGCCCAAACAGAACAGTCACCAAATATCACTGGATCCAATTTGCAGTCTGTAGTGAGGCCAGAGGAGTCTGGGATGAAACATGGAACTAAAAGGAGGGGCTGATGAGTGCTCTGTGTGAGTGACGCCTTCACACACCACAGCCCTTGACTGAGAAGAAATGGGGAAAACCACTCACTTTTTCTGTCTCCATTTCTGGAGGAAGCTCAAAGCCCTTTGCTGCAACAAACACCCAACTTGACCTGAACTTCATGTTCTTGATTTCTTTGCTTCCAAGGGCTTCTATAGCATCTTTTGCTTCGGCTTTCAGTCTGGGGCAAAAGAGAAAGAATGAGAAGGCTTCTTGTGGAGGGGTGTGTGTGTGTGTGTGTGTGTGTGTGTGTGTGTGTAAGGGTGTATGTGTAAGTTTAAGAGTGTGGGTGTATGTAAGTAATGTGTGGGTATGTGAGTGTAAGAATGTGTATAAGTGTGTGTGTATATGTTTGTGTAAGTGTAAGAGAGTGCATTTGAGTGTGTGGGGGCTATCTGGCTGGATGGCTATCCTGGCTATGTCCCATTGCTTGTCCTGAATGGAAGTGAAACTGGTTTGACTCCATACAATCCAGGTTTCACCTCTAGGATGGCAAATGCCAGTGGACCATGTGACCCTACTAGTGGGCAAATGGCCCCATCTTGGAGCCTGTTACACGGAAAGGTCACAATGTTTCACTATTGTCATATCCTCCCATTCATCCCAGTGGCCTTTTTGCTTCCACATCAGAAGGCCAGAACAAGTAGCTGTAAGATGAAAGCAAATATTAAAAGTTTCCTTTTCTATGCTCCAAAAGGTTAGCTGAGAGATTAGAGGAAGGGGGTAGGAGAGAAACAAGCAGTCCAGGTGTCCCTAAAGAAGTTCACTTCCTGAGAAGGAACAGTACGTCTCCACGTGTTCTTTAAACTGGTAGGATGCACTTAGAGAGTCAGTGACTTACATAAGTAATCCTAGCAAACAATTGTGTGTGTGTGTGTGTGTGTGTGTGTGTGTGTATGTGTGTGTATGTGTGTGTGTGTGCGTGCGCGCGCGTGCGTGCATAGGCACTTAGTGTGACCATGTGAATGAAAGTGTGTGTGTGAGTGCATGAATAGAAATGTGTCGTAATACAGATGTGATAGTGGTTTCTGCCATTTGTCATGGCCATTTCTTCTCTTCTCCTATAGATAGAAGCATCTCACTTTTTGGGCTCTGCAGGACCCAGGGGCTTTTACCCTTCTCCTGACTGGCTGCTCTTGTCACATGGGAATAACTGCACACACTCACCTGGTGCTCCCATCATCATGAGTCACCATAAACAGCAGGGATTTCAAAGGGGCGCTCTGAATGAACTTGACCATTAGCCCAGAGTTATCTGTAGGGTCAAAGAGCCAGAGAGTAGTTCAGGGTCTTCTCAGTAAATGAGGTTCCTATGTGGCTGTGGGCTTCCTTCCCCCTCTGCTGTTTATCCACTCTGAATCCCCTGCTTCCTAGACTTGTCTCAGGGGCACAATTTTGCTTGGCTACTTCCTCAGGAGTGATGGTAGGGGGTCCATGGGAAGCTTTCTTGGAGAAGCCTTGGAGGCACCAACAAATTGCAACAGGTACTCAAGGTATAGCAAACATAACTTCAAATATGGGAACAAGGCTAGCCATACAGAGTGGAGAGCCCGGAACTAATTAAACCCTGAGGCTGTAGTTAGATAAACCCACCACCAACTTCAGTTTCGGCAAGCACCCATCAACCACCTCTGCCATTAGAGACAAGAGGTCAGTACCCAAAGGTGATGTCCTAGAGCATGGCACTCAGGATTGAAACAGAATCTATATATAATAAACACAGGCCAAAAAAACCCTCTGCTTCTGTTTCCCTGGGGTCTATATAGTTTAGTCTTCATTTTCATCAAAAAGGACTTTTCTTACCGCCTTCGTACATGTCAAAGTACTGTGTTGCTATCACCTTTCCAGTCTCATCTGAAAGCAGAAGAAATGGTTTTAAGGGAAGGGACCAGGGTCTGCCAATAGCCCTAGAACCAAGTGACTCTGGAAGAAATAGAACCGGAGTGACTCTCAGCCTGAAAAGGGGATGTGTGGTGGGACTATTCTTCTGAATCCTAGCCAGAGTGACTCCATCTTGCTGTCATCTATGTGCCAACCTGCAGCAAAACAGGCTGTCCTTTTCATAGGCTGCATGCCATCTTTCCTGTGGTCAGACAATGTTTGCTGAAACCAGAATCCCTGATAAGAACAAGGTCAGAGCACAAGAGACAAGGAAGTTGAACATGTCCTGAAGTCACCCCTGTCTCCTCAATACTAGGTGTCCATCTGAACTAGGCTTGCTTAACTCTGCGGCTTGGGAGCCTTTATATAAAATAGGCCTTTGGAAGTGCCTATGGCAAGGCTGTCTGTGAGTCATCTAGGTTCTAGTGGACAACCCTAATGAATTCATTTATATCACCAGGCTAGACCTGTTGGACTCCTTGTATGGCCTATCTGTTCCTTCCTTATTTAATGTGAATAGAAGTTTCTTTTACTTCTCCTAGGGAAGTCTTGTAGCAATAGGCTGGTCTCCAAGGAGCACATCCATCAAAGTGGCTGGCCATTTCTCTAGGACTTTCTGATATGTATCAGTCACAGGATCTTAATGCTCTTCTTCCCCTCTGAACCCTCAGAGGCTCCCAGATCTTCCCACTTCATCCTAGGTATCCTGAGGGGTTATCTGACTGAGGGTGATTTGTCCTGCCCCACAGCCTTGCCGTCATTGGCTCTGTAGTTGGCTGATTCCAGCATGACCACTGTTCTCTAACCTGCTGTGGTTCTTACTACAAGGGACCTATAAAAAAAACCCAGATCACAGAGGAAGCTGATGAACCTACACAGATCCCCAAGGCTCACTGCAGCCAGATGAAACTGGTCAGTGATTTTACCCTTTGCCTGGTCCCCAGGATTCAAGAGCAAAGAGATCCAGGGACAGGATCTGTATGGATCTGAGCTTCAGTGTGTCCTGTTAACCTGCCCTTGCTCAATTATAAAGTCTCTTTTAGATTCAGATTTGGGTTATTTTGTTGTTGTTAGACCACAAATTGTTTGTAGAATAAGAGTTTTAAATACTCATGACATTTTAGAAATCATTACAGTGTGGACCTAGATATGAGCAAACATGTTGAAAAACCATGATCTTGGCCTAGGGAGATGACTCAGTGATTAAAATGTTTACCTTGCAAGCATTAGGAACTGAGTTCAAATTCCAAGAACTCATGTAAAGCTGACACAGAACTGTGTGTCTGTAACCCAGTGGTTGTGTGGAGATGAGATGTGAAAAATCATGAGACAGCTAGTCTGGTGTGCAAAACAGAGACCCAAAGAAGAGATCTTCAAGAAAGGGTGTGGCAAGAACTTAAATCTCAGGTTGTTCTCTGTCTTCTACATACACTGTGACACACGTGCCCACACTCATATCACACACACACACACACACACAAATACGTACACACACTGATTTTTAAAAGAAGAAACATCAAGGTCTCTATGGAAATCTTCTTTCAAGCTTTGAGAGAATTTCTGAGAAACATGTGCCACTTACAGTTGATGATAGCGATGTTTATCCCTCTTGCCACGTTCATCACCTTCTCTCCTATTAGCCTAAAATGTGAGCAAGAGTCAATCAGAAAGCTCCCACAGAAGCTGGATGGGCAGCCCTCTCCCCACAAGGCTTCTGTGCTCAGGACATTGGCAAAATTACTCCACCCATACTCTACACACCTGCAGGATTCAGATTCAGTTCCTGGATGCCTGGAAACTGCATTTCATTTTATAATGTGGACCAAAGGCCAGACAGGAAGGCTCTTCACCAAGGCTTCCCTCATCAGCCTCTGAGAAGCCATACCTGGGATGGGGCTGGCAGCTCCAGTCTAAGCTAGGCTTCTTCAAATCTCTGCTTCTTTCTTGCCCAGTCTCTGCTTCCTTCTCCCTCAGGTCCCGCAGGCTTTGCCTGCCTCTTTCACCCACCCACCTGGTATAACCCAGCTTACCTTCCTAATAAGAAGCATGTTATACTGCATCACTTAATTTTTGCTTTGCTTTTTAAAAGATTTTTATTTTAATAGGCATATAGTGTGTACATGTGAGTGCAGTGCTTGAGGAATCAGAAGATGGTATAGGATGCCCTGGATCTGAAGTTAAAGGCAGTTGTGACCTGCCAGATGTGGGTGCTGGGAACTGACGTCAGATCCTCTATAAGAACAGGGCTTTTGACCACTAAGCCATCTTTCTCACTCATTTTTTGTTGTCAGTTGAAGAAAATGAAATGTCAGTTTCATACACAGTTTTAATTCAATTTTTGTGCCCTAAATCCTGGAAAACTACAGTACTTTCTTGAGATGATAACTGTCATTGGAGGTCATAGGAATAATGTGTGTCTGTGTGTGTCTGTGTGTGTGCATGTATGTTGCGGTATATGTGCATGTATGTAGTATGTCTGCATGTATCCATGTGTATGCACATGTTTATAAGTGCTGCATGTGTATAGTATATGTACAAGTTGTAGGTGTGTATATTTCTGCATGAATGTATGCATGCATTGTGTCTATGTTTGAATGTGTGCAGGTGTGCACATGTGTTATATCTTTACAATTATGTGCATATTCTGAACCTTTGCTAAGATTAGCATCAGTGACTCAGTATGATCATAAAGAGGATCTGGAGCTTGTCTTTCATGTTAAAGCTATAAGTTGGGCAACAGGTGCTTTATTAGTCTGCTTCTGGCATGTTTAACTGAAGGCTTTCAGTATCCACAAAGCCTATTGCTTTCTCACTGTTAGAGAGTAATCTATAAGTGCCCAAAAAGAGGCAAGAAAGGATTTTATTCTCAGTAGTAAAACGCTGTGTAACCATAGCCCCCACAGGAAGAAGGAGTTAAGAAGAAATACATTTTTAAAAGATCTGCTGGGAGGCAGTGGTGGCCCTTGCCTTTAATTCCAGCAGAGGCAAGTAGGTCTCTGTGTGTTCGAGGTCAGCCTGGTCTACAAAGTGAGTTCCAGGAAAGCCAGGGCTGTTACACAGAGAGGCCCTGTCTTGAAAAGAACAAACAAACAAATAGATCTTCTGGGATAAGAGAGAGATCCTGAAATGTAGCTAAGAACTTCCCAAGTCAACAGCCGACTGAGGATGGACATTGACGGACATTGCAGGGGCAAGTCTAACATTGAATGAGACCTGTGCCTTGCAGGATCATTCAAAGATCAACAGAAGGGAGTCAGGAGACAACAGCACTTCCAGCAGCTGTGGAGGCAAATTGAGGGCCACATCAAATCTCTCGGATCTTACTGAAATTTATCAAACACAGTTACAAAAGGATGGATAAAGAAGACAAAAACTAGAATTTGTGGCCTTTGGTCCAGATTTTGTTGAACTAGGTAACCCAGAAAATGAGACATTTAAAATGTGTTTGTGTCACCCTGATCTGCCAATAGCTCCAGGTCCTGGGAACAGCAAACGAGAAAAGAAGACAGAGACTCCCACCTTGCTGTGCCTCTATTAAGACTGGGGGATGGCCCTGCCGTTGCTGTGTTGAGAGCTTGGTCCCAACATGGTGATGCTGAGATGCTGAAGAGGCTGTGGAGACCTCTGAAGGAGGGCCAACTATCCTCAGAGGGATAAATGTTTTCAAAGTATGTTAATTCCCCAGAGAGTAATTTATTGTAAAAAGGCAAACCTGGCTGCTGTGCCTCTGGCCTGCTTCTGATCATTTAGTCTCTGTGTCTATTCTAGCTATTGTGAGGCCACTTGCTACGAGGCAGAGCCATGCTCTTGGCCTGCCTAAGTCAGGAGACAGAGTTCTTTTCTATATAAGCCATCCAGATTTTGGTATTCATTATGTGGTGGAAAACTGATTAGTGTGGGTCTCTTGCTACTATTTTTAAAGAAGTTGTCAGTTGTACTGCCTGGCACACTGTCGGAAGAAGCTTGACACATGAAGAGAGAAGTCAACCAAAGCAAGAGCCAAAGGAGCCAGCAGAGCAGAGCAGACAGCATGTGGCATGCTCACAGGCTCCAGCCAGCCAGTCAACTGGGCTTCAAGATAACAGCACTTAACACATTCAGAATGGTTGGGGAAAACAGAAATTTTAAGCTGGAAGTCAAAAAAGAAAAAATGGCAGGCTCATTAGCGAAAAAGAAAGAGCTTAAAAACTAAAATGATGTGACTGGAGAGATGGCTCAGCATCCAAGAGCACAGGCTGCTCTTCTGAGTCTAGAGTTCAATTCCCAGAACCCACAATGGCAGCTCATAATGATCTATACATAGTAGGATCTCACATACAGCTGTACATGCAGACAGAGCACTCATATCCATAAAATAAATAAAAACTAAATGACATGATAATCTAAACCAGTAGTCAATGGCTAGGTTTGGGGACAGATTAGACACAGTAGATGAGACCAGTGGTAACATAAAAACAGTTCTGTCCACAATAAAGCACACAGAGAGAAATGAGACAAATGGAAAGTGAACTGTGGGGTATCTGTAATAGAGCAATAAGGTTCAATACAAAGCAGGAAGTGAGCTCAACAGCAGTGTTTCACTGTTCTCTAAGTAACAAAATATAATTGCTACTTCTGGACTGTCCCTATGACTTCCTACCATAATGCACTGTGCCCCCAAACTGTGCCAACATAAATCCTTCTATAGTTATAATTAATTATACCTGAATCACTATATAATTGTAGGGAGCTGCTGCAGCTGCGCCTTAAAGATGGCGCTAGCTTCTGCCCTCCACCTTCCACATGGTGAGTGCTCTCAGTGACAAACTATCCCATATATGGCTAAGGCTGAGGATCTGGCTTGCTTCCGCGTACCTGGTCCTATAGGCAGTGCCCACGTGGCGTACTGGGGTTGGCTGCCCAGAGGCTATTTAGGCTGTGGGCGGGTTTTCCCCGAGAGATAAGATGTAGTAAGTCAGAAGTCAGAATTCAAGGTTCCTGAATAAACTGCCAAAAGAAGAGCTGGGTGTCGCGTCTTCCTTGCGGGATGAGGTTGCGCATGACATATAATGAATTAATATTTATTAAAGGGAGGGAATTTATAAATATTAGAGTGTCTTTAGGAGAAAACAGGACTCTGCGGGGAAGGGGGGAAGTCTGCCTTTTCCCAGAAGACATAGGAACTAAGAGAGTGAGCAAGACTGAGTCTTGGGTCTTTAACGATGTTGGCCATGTCTCATTGGTGTCGGGTTTTTGATGTTATAAGCACTTTTTTGGGTAAATTTTGAATTTTTACTACATTTCTCTCTTTTGTCTAATTAAGAAAGTTTTAGACTAAGTATAAGACTATATATTATAGGGATTATCATAAGGTTGTGTTCGGGGGAGGGAAAGGCACTAACATAAGCAAGGTTACACTGTAACTAACAAACAACAAATATATCTTAATGTCTAGAATATTGGTATGAGGCCAAGTACGGGGATTATGATTTTAAGGCTGTTTATCTTGAATAATGAGGATTTAATATTTGAATTTTTTGTTGAGATATGAAGTGATAGTAACTTTAACTATTTAGTCTTTAACACTATTAAGACCTAAGAGGGAAAATATATTATTTGAAGGTTGGAAGCACTAGAGAGTAACTTTTAAGATTTAGAAGAGGACAATGACATTTGGACAGTCACTCATGGCTTTTTTGCATAGTGGGAGCATCTTTTTTTTTGGCTATTGGCTTAGGATGTTTGATAAGTCTCTTTAAGAAGCAGGAAGAGACTATTTTTGGGAGAGACTATCTTATCTTGTCTAGGCAGGTTTTGGCAGTCTTTATTTTTTATCTTGTTTGTCTAGGTTGGACAGTGTATATGTTGACAGTAGTCAGAGCAAGTGTAGTATTTTGTCTATTATCTGCTTTGTGAGATGTCTATGGTGCTCAATATTATCTCAGGAAAGGAACAGTGATGTCAGGAGTTGTCGTGTTTTTTGTGGCCGAATTTTAGATAACAAAATCTTAAATGTTATATTTTTTAGGTATATGAAGTGGCTGAAGATGCCTGTCTATTTGATATATTTTAGTGTGTTTTGGGGAAGCCTGAGTATCTTGACTATTATGTGACAAATCTGAGTAGCAGTAATCCGTAATTTTAGCCAACTGAAAGAGTAAAGTTTATATTGTAAGAAAAGGCAATCTATAAATGAGTGCATAACTTTTGTATAATGACTTTAAGCATGACAATCTTATGAATATTAACTAGGATATATATTGTATAAAGTGATATCTTAACTATATATCATTGTATAAAATATCTAAACAGTTATATAAAACAACTTGTATATTTATTATAACAAATGTTATGACTAGCATAAATAGAGGTAGAAATTGTATTATGGAAATGACAATAATATGTTTAATATGTATTAATGTGCAAAATATTTTAAACAGAAGTAAAAACATGTGTAAAATAGGGCAATTCTATATTTAATTTTGTATTATATAGATTATTTCAATCAAACATGTAAAATAATTTTTTATTTGTATCAATATATAAGCATCTATTATGGCAATTTGTTTTTGGTTTATCTTTTGGCTAATAGTTGTTTGTAGGTGGATATAATAATTTGTGCCTTATTTATTTATTTATTTATAAAAGGAATTTTTAAGTCTATAAACCAGATATAGCTAGAATTAATTATATCTGAATCACTATATAATAAATTAATATTTATTAGGAGGAGGGAACTTACAAATATTAGAGCGCTTCTAGGAGAAAATAGGACTCTGCTGGGGAGTAGGGGGAAGTCCACTTTCTCCGGGAAGATGCAGGAACCAAGAGAGCAAGTGAGACTGGGTCTTGGGTTTGGGTTTGTTTTGTTTTTTTTTTTTGGTGATGTTACAAGCACTTCTCTGGGTAACCTCTGAATTCCCACTACATCCTTCCTCATGTGAATTGTTTGTGTTCAAGTACTTCCTCATAGCAATGGGGAAAGAATCATGAAATTTAGCAAACACAGTGAAATACACTTATTTAAGAAGCCCCCAAATATCTAAATAAAACAAAGCAGGACACACAAGGGTACAAATGCGGCATCTAGAGATAGAGATAAGTAAAAAATATCTGAAAAGCATCCAGATCTGAGATTCTGCCTTGCACCCCACTTCATCTGTAAAGATGAGCTTACCCAACCACTGAGCAGAGCTGTGCTCAAAACTGCTAAGACCCTCCCCACAGGAGGTGATGTAGAGTCCTTTGTTTCTACTAAGTAGCTGTTGGTAGTTAAAGTCTTCTCACAAAGAGAAGCCCAAGCCTGGGTGGCTTCACTGGTGAATTACATGGAACTACCATCAAAAGAGATCATGAAAATCCAACCAATAACACAAACAGCCCTCAGAGACACCCATTACCCTTCCCCAGGGACACAGTAGATGTTTTTATTCTCCCACCCGAGTTTCAGCCATGACAGAGGTTAAAAACATACAAGTGCAGCCTCAGAGGGAAGAGAGAGACAAGCCAAGCAGACATTCATCTTACACCCATGTACTTACAGTTCATCCTCAAAGCAGATCTTGGCATACTTGTCTCGGCCACCACCACTGAGCAGCCGATAGGCATAGGTGTCAGGAGGACATGGGGCCCAATGGTCACATTTTTGCCTTTTGGGGGCTGGGGCTGTAAAGACAAGAACAGGACAATCACAGTTGCTTCTCAGAGGTGACTGCTGTGTGGTCACCAATACCAACAGCTCTGTTCCAGGACCAACTCCCAGTGTGGTGGGGAAACTCTAGAAGCAAAGTTAGTAGTTGTGTTTGGATCCAGAGAATACTTCTCAAAGTGCATGGTTGATGTAACCCGGTTTTGTCTTCTGGTAACAGCCTGGGATACTGAGCATGGGTAGCCATTTCAGAGGTATTATGGTTGCTGCCCACAGCTGCTAACTCACACTAATGAACACTGGTGGACACAAGCTTTCAGGTCACAGCAGATATGAACTACATACACTTCAGGCCATTTGACCCCAGAAGATGTACATATCACGTCTATCCCACAGCAACAGAATACATGGTTCTCTCTAGCATCCAGAGAACATTTTCCTTACTTGACTTTTGCCAAAATACCGAGAAGCAACTAGAGCTTTCTCTGATAAAGAGCTTGTATTAGGAAATAAAATAAGACTCAGCAAATTTAAGATTAAAAGAATACTGGAATATTTCCTTGGGCTCAGTAAGTAAGGGTATTTATTGGCTGCTCTTGCAGAGAACTAGGGTTCAATTCCCAGCACCCACATGGCAGCTCACAATCATCTGTAATTGTAGTTCCAGGTGATCCAATGCCCTGTACCCACATACTGCACAGACATTTTAACAGGCAAAATACCCACAGATACAAAATTTGTTTTTATTTATTTATGTATTTATTTATTTATTAATATTAGTATTATTTTTGTTTTGTTTTGTTTGGGGATTTTGTTGTTGTTTTCAAAAGACAAGATTTCCCTGTGTAGCCCCAGATATCCTGGAACTTGGCTCTGTAGACCAGGCTGGTCTTAACCTTAGGGATCTGCTTGCCTCTGCCTCCCAAGGACTGGGATTTGAGGTATGAGCCACAAGCACCCAGCTTGTTTTATTTTTTTAATTGGTTTGTTTGTTTGATTTTGATATAGGGTCTCACTATGCAGCTTTAGCTGTTCTGGAACTCACTATGTAGGCCTCACTGGCTTCAAACTCACAGAGATCTATGCTTTCTGAGTGCTGGGATTAAAGGTATATGCTACCACATGGGCAGAAAAATATAATTTTTTAAAAATATTTGAAATGTCTGAAAACATGATGGTAAAATGAGAAATGAGACATTTCAGAAGCTGTAGTAACACAAAGACTTTTACCGGACATTTAAAGATGACCCTGTACATCAATCCTTCTTCAAACTTTTTTTTTAAAAAAATTGAAAATAGGGGGCTTCCAATCCCATTACAGGAAGCCACCATTATCTTAATACCAAAGCCAGACAAGGACACTGCCAGGAAATAAAGTTTTAAGCCAAGTTCTCTGATGACCATAGACACAAAATCTGTCCCAAAATACTGATAGACCAAATGCAGCAGCACACTGAAGGGTCATTCATCACAACAGAGTGGGATCTTTCCTTGGTTTGCAAGGATGGTTCAACACACACGTGCAGATCAATAACCATGAGACCATGAAAAGGCCTCACTGGGGTATCAACAGATAAGGGGAGGGGGAACGAAGATACAATTTAACATTTTTATGATGAAACTCTCAATGAATTAAATATAGAAGGACTCAACATAATGAGGGCTGCATTGGTGCTAAGAGTCAGAATTGGGAATTTTTTCTCTGAATGAAACTAGGACCAAGTTAAAACACTCTGTCTCACCACATCTACTGAATGTAGAGCTGGAGGCTCCTGCAAGAGCAGTTATGAAAGAAAGAGAAGTGAGATGTATCAAAATAAGACAGGAGGTTATATAGTCTGTATGTGTGGGCATCACCCAATAGAGAGAAAGAGGACCTTACTCCATGAAAAACTGTTAAAAATGACAAATTCAGTAAAGCTTTGGGACACAAATACACAAACACACACACATACACACACACACACACACACAGAATACTAATATTTCTGTACACTAACAATAAACAATTTGAAAGAAACTGAGGGAACAATCTAATTTATAACTGCTATAAAACAGTAAAACACTTGGAAATAAATTAAAGCAAGGAAGTAGATGTATGCTGTAAACTGTAAAGCAGAAACAGAAGACAATTATAAGTAGCATCACCTGTTTGTAAATTGGAATAGTTAATTATGAAAATATTCATACTTCCAAAAGTGATCCACAGATTCAAAATCCCAATATCAATTTTTAAAAAAATAGCGTATGTATGGAGGGCTGGCAAGACTGCTCAACGGGCATGGATGCCTACTGTCAAACCCAATGACTTGGGCTCAGTCCCTGGAAACACACAGTAGAAAGTAAGAAATGATTCCCTTAAGTCTTTCTCTGCACACAAGGGCTGCTGTGGCACACAGGCATATACATACACAATCAATCAGTAAAATAAAAGAAAAACAGAAGTTTATATGGAACCATAAAAGATCCTTAGTAGTCAAAGCAATCCAGAATTAGTACTCTGATCTTAAACTCTATTATAAAGCTTTGGCAATCAAAACAACACGGTAGTGTCACTGAAACAAACATATCATTGAAAGAACAAAAGAGAGAGCACATAATAACCCCCCACATTCACTCTTTCGTTTTTCTCCAGAGATGCACTGGTACAAAGACAGTGTTGGCTGGTCTTATGTCAACTTGACACACAAACTAGAGTTATCTGAAAGGAGGGAACCTCAATTAAGAAGATGTCTCTATTAGATCTGGCTGTAGAGCATTTTCTTAATTAGTGATTGATGTGTGAGGGTCCAGTCCATTGTAAGTGTGGTCAGCATCACTTGTGGTCCTGGGTTCTGTAAGAAAGCATGCTGAGAAAGCCAGGGGAAGTAAGCCAGCAGCACCCCTCCATGGGCCTTTTGTATTAGCTCCATGGCTTCTGCATCAGCTCCTTCCTCCATGTTTCTGCCCTGCAAGACTTACTGTCCTGACTTTCTTGGATAACAAATAGCAAGTGTAAGCCGAATAAACCCTTTCCTCTCCAACTTGCTTTTTGGCCATGGTGTTTTGTTGCAGCAACAGGAATCCTAAAACAGATACCATTTAATAAATGATGTTACAAACTAGACCTTGTCATGCAGATGGATAAAGCCAAGTCATCTCATATCATACACAACAGCAGGACTCAGAATGAACAAAAGATCTGAGTGTAAGAACAGAAACTATGAAACATGGGGAAAGCCTTAGTTGTGTTGGCCAGGCAATGATTTTTCTGAAATGACCTCAAAAGCACAGAATCACAGGCAACAGATAAGAAAGTAGACAGCTGATATTACATCAAACAGAGCAAAGAAGCTGGGTGTTGGTGGCATATGCCTTTAATCCCAGCACTTAGGAAGCAGAGGCAGGCAGATCTTGGTAAGTTAAAGGCTAGATTGGTCTACAGAACAAGTTCCTGGACAGCGAGGGATATGCAGAGAAACCCTGTCTCTAAAAAAAAAAAGCAAATAAGAGACAACCGATAGAACAGAAAATAGATCTGGACTAGTCATCAAATACAGGCTAAGGTTCAAAAATGGGCAAAGGTGTGGCAAAGATGAGACCCAAATTCCACTCATGCATATTTCTGGGTGATTTGATTCTAAAGGTGATAATATCAATATGTTAATGAGAACTTGAACTCCTGTATTCATTGCAGCTTTACTTGCAGTATGAAATGTAATATGTGTATACAATAAAATAACATTCAGCCTTAAAAAGAAAGACAATCCTATCACTTTGGGAAAACTGAAGGACATCCTGCCAAATGAAATAAGCTAAGCATAGAGAGACAAATACCACAAAACCTCACTCACATGTGGAATGTGAAGAGGTTAAACTCAAAGAACAGAATAGTGGGAATAGTGGATGCCAAAGACTGCACAGGTTAAAGAGTGTGGGAGGGAGACTGGAACGGCTTTATTAGGAATGCATGTGAGTTAGGTAAGATCTGAGCTTGTTTGATCAAGAGATTTGCCATGAGACATGGTTAATAACACATTGTATTATAAACTTGAAAACTGCTACAAGAGCCACCTTCAAGTATCCTTAATATGCAAAACAACTTCTAGACAAAAGCTTTGCTGTTGAACTTGAGATACCTCACTGTGTCTGCATAGACCACAATGTCACACTGAACCACGTGTACACACAGACTTGAGTCTTGAATTTTCAAGTTAATCAGATTACTGAAAAGAGCCATTCAGGGCAGTGAGGGGACTTAGCAGGGAAAGAATCACTGGATGCCAAGTTTGAGGACTTGAACTTGACTCCTAGAACCTGCATCTTAGAAAGAGAAAACTATGGAATAATACTCTTGTACAGTATAAAGATTTTTCACTTGTACAGATTGGCCAGTAGTTAGGCAGCCCAGTTAGCTCAGTCAGTACAGCATGAGACTCTTAATCTCAGGGTTGTGAGTTTATATCCCATGTTGGGCGCAATGTTGCACAAATTCTATTTCGTATTATAATAAAAAACCCAGAGCCAGATATTGAAGAAAAGCTGAAATATCAGAGAGACAGAGAAACAAGCCACAGCTACTTCTTAACAAGCCAGCACCTCAGGCCAGGTCCTATCTCCACAAATCCTCAAACTGACTGAATCTGAGTCCTCAGCCAAAAGGGTGCGGGCAAAATGGTGAACTCCTGCATCCCCCATGCTCTCTTTCTCCAGCCTGCCATCCCAACTCCTAGTTCAACTGTAAGATTCCAATCATCAGGAAGGAGGCTAAAAAGCTATGCTCACATTCCCAAAATATGGGTTATGGAAGTTTGTCTTTGTTTAGATGGTTGGTTACAAGTTGTTATAGATAATGGTCAGGAAAAAAGCTATATGAAGATTAGATTTGGGGGATTTTGTTTTAAAAAGAAAAAGGGGGAAATGTGGGATAATGCTTTTGTACACTGTAAATATTTTTCACTTGTATTGGTTTAATACATTGCTTGGTCAGTAGGCAGGCAGAAAGTAGAGGTGGGGCAACCAGACTAGAAGAACTCTGGGAAGAGAAAAGGCAGAGAAGCAGATGCCAGCAAGATATAGAAGACAAGATAAGAATTCTGTAGTGAGAAAAGGTACCACAGTCTTTGCCCCCAAAGGAAAAAATTGACATGGATGGCTTCCTCTCCTCAGGATGATCTGAACTCTTCTCTGACTACCCTCTGACTCTTTGATCCAGTCCAGCCCCACACTATCCTTGAGGTGTCTTTTTAATGTACTTTGTTAACTGTAGCTTACAATTTCCTTTCTTAAAACTTCTCCAGGGAAGCAGAGACTTTCTGTTCATGTCCAGTCACTGCAGCACCTACACAGTGGGCAGTGCTGACAGCTGTCCTGTCAAAATCTATTGAAGGCTGTTTGTTCTATGTGTATGTGAGCACATGAGTTCAGAGACAAGACAGTCTGCCTACTCTGGGAAAGCACCAGGGGTGGAGGTGGGTGCAGACTAGCAGTACAGCACGCAGAACAAGCTGGGCAGCCGTCTACTGGGAAGAGAATGGGGGGAATGACGGAAGACCCTAGGAGCAAGGACAGCACTCAGTCAGTTCTGCTAATTCCCTTCCCACAGATTCTGATTAATTAGACAAACAAAACCCATAAATTTTAATTATTGAAGAGTAATCTTTACAATTCTACATTTACAATCATTTCCCTTCTGGACTTTTCTATGCACACAAAGCACCTGCAAAGTTGAAATATGATTTAAACATCATGCTGTGTTAATCATAAATTTCAAGTACAATATTTAGTGTGGTTTTTGTCCAGCTCTAGGGCCAACTTTAAATCAACTATCCAACTCTTATTATAAAAAGGTACCATATATACATTATCTTTCCCATATTTCTAGATAATTTTAACACTTCACAGCATGTTTAACAATTTAAAAAGATGTGAGTTGCATATCTGTGAGTGTGCTAGTGAACACACCCACATGCACAAGCAGAGGCCAGTGGGGATGCCAGGTGTCTACTGTTGTATCTTGTTCCTTTAAGACGGGGGTCTCATGTAGAAGCAGAAGCTTGCTGCTTTGGCAGAACCAAGTGGCCAATAAGTTTCTGGGATCCACCTGTCTCTGCAATGCTGAGGCTACAGACATGCCCAGCTGTGCTCAGCTCTTAATGTGGGCACTGGAGATTTGAATGTAGGTCCTCATGTTTGCATAGCAAGCATTTTTACCACTGAGCCATGTTTCCAGCCCCTAGTTAACAATCTTTAAAGTTTAATAATGATACTCATTCATTGAATATTCACCTGAAAATGTATTAAACAGAATTCTTGTTCCATTTATATATATATATATATTTATTTATTTATTTATTTTTGGTTTTTTGAAACTGAGTTTCTCTGTGTAACAGCTCTGGCAGTCCTGGTTCTCACTTTGTAGACCAGGCTGGCCTCAAACTCACAGAGATCTGCTTGTCTCTGCCTCCTGAGTACTGGAATTAAACCACCTAGTTAATAGCTTTAAATGCAGTAAACACACTGTTTAAATGTGGGTGCAAACATTTACGTCTATAAGTCAGTTTACCGAGATGATTCCTCAATGGGAACATGTTCTTCCTTTATCACAGTGCCAGTTCTCTTATTTAGCAGTTATGACAGCTTTCCTGTGGACAATGTACACACATGCACACCTGGTCTGTGATCAGGAGACAAATACCTCTGCTTCTTGTCTTCCTGACAGCCTTGCAGCCACAGTACTGGTTACAGAGTCTCCTTCACTGGCTGTGAGGTAGGCATAAGCTCATGCATGAACATTATGTATGCCTACAAATAGTTTGTTGTTACCCTGCAGGGAGACCTCTGACCTTAATGGCTGCTCAAAGAGAAACCCTATGGACATCATGTACTTGTCAGGTCCCAAAGGACAGACACTTAGGATAATAATAGTGTGGCCAATTGGTACAGGAGGCAGCAAAGGAAACCACAACAGATAGTTTAAAATAGTTATAAATCCAGCTACAAAATATAAGCAAGCAGATTGAATCTGACAGCCTCATAGAGAGCTCCCAGAAGTGAGGAAGGCAGCAGCAGCCTGATTGTTCCAGGAGTTTGGCTCTATAAACCTCATAACATTCAGAAAGCTTTAATTCCATCATTCACAGAGACCCATCTCTGGCAGTGGTAGCTTATGCCATTACTCCCAGCACTTGGGAGGCAGAGACAAAAGGATTTCTGTGAGTTCAAGGCCAGCCTGGTCTACAGAGTGAGTTCCAGGACAGCCAGGATGGTTTAAAAAAAAAAAAAAAAGCTGGAAGAGATGGTTCTGATATTACAGACTATTTTTATTAAGTAAATATGTATCCTCACAGAAAGCACTAAGAATTTAGACAGTAGATCTTGGAGTAAAAGGGAGAGCTCAAAAAGGCAAAAGAACAGTTATTTCTCCTAAAGAGAGGAAAAAATTATAATATAATCAGTATATTTTGCGATTTAACTATGCCTTGAGGTCTGTGTCAACAAAAAACATTAACTAACAGTTTTAACATATATAGATATATATGACTCAAGGTCTATCCGTGCAGCCCTGATTGTCCTGGAACTTAAGACCATGAAGATCTACCTGCTTCTGCCCCTCTGCCCCTCTGCCCCTCTGCCCCTCTGCCCCTCTGCCCCTCTGCCCCTCTGCCCCTCTGCCTTCGTTGGGATTAAATGCATGAGCCACAACACCTTTAAGAGATATCTTTGGAAATAATTCATTAGATTAGGGTCAAAAATACAAAGCAGCACAAGTGTTGCTAACTAGTGTACTTTCCTTGCTAGGTTTGGTTGGTGACCAAAGGTGATGATTAATTCTTTGCACCCATTTTTGCCTTAAATCTCCTGATACAAGAAACTAATGGTGAGTGAGTATGTATCACAAAGATTTAAAGCAGAGCTCTTCATATATAAAAGTTTAGGTTTGTGATTCCTTTAAGATTCCTTATTAGATTGCCTTTCAAGATAAGTAATAAAGTAACTGGCCCTTTCTTCATAACTGCAAAACTGTAGCCTGCCAGTAAAAGACCTGGCTGAGAAAAATAACTTGCTTGCCTACACAGTTAATGTATAACAAGCTGCTTGGGTATGAATGTATGTGGGTTCTTGGAATAAGTTGTTATTAATCATGTAAGGGATATGGAAAACATGCTGGTTTTTTTTTTCTTTACTGTTTGTTTTGTACTCATTGTAATCATTCACTTGAAAACCAGAATGTAACCACATTATAACTTTTATGTTTCCTGAAAGATTTTGCCGAGGTATACAAGCTATAAGAAAAGGAATATAGAGCCTAAACGGGCTTGAAAGAAGACGTCAAGAATGAAAGTTAGAAGGGAAACAAAGAATGACAGGGAAAAAACCCACGAAAATAAAGAATAGAGAATGTAAAAGAAGAATAAAGAAAAGGTCTGAAGGAACCATCGAAAGAGTGTGTTTCTATCCTTCTAATCCCCTCAGATTAAAAAAAAAAAAAAAACTCTAGTATGCTCCATCTCCCTTTGAACTCTGCCTTGCTAGAGGCTGGTGCCTCAGGCAGTGATAAGTCAATTTACTTCAGATTTATTTAAAAAATTTAAGCACATTGTGAGTCTGAAAGGCCAGCCAGACCTTTCCCTCCCTGCCCTATCTTATAAACCCACCTCCCTTGGTTCTCTGGGGGCTCTGGCTCCTTAGCAGCAAGAGCTGAAGTGATAGTTCCAAGAATCAAATCTGGTCATGTGACAGTTTCTCAGCCAGAGTGACAGTCCTGAGCTAGTAGGAGACAGCTGCTTCCCCTTGAGGGTGGGAAAGGGCTGAAATGCTCACTACCAAAGGCACATATACCTGTCAAAACAGCAATGGGTTGGGCTCTCACTAGGCTGTTCCTTGTTCCTCCTCTGCCTGTCAGTCAAAGGGTTTGGGGCTCTGGGACAGGGTAGGATGACTAGTCTAACAAGGAAACAAGACCAGGCCTAATCAAAATACCAGCCACAGACTCACCAGATGTCCCCACTGTGGACATCAAAGCGTGTCCTTGACCTTTTGCTATGAAACCAGCAACAGAGAATAACAAAGAAGTGAAAAACAGGCAGAAAGTAGCCTGAAAGTAGACCACTGGAGCTGCTCACTGGAGGCTGACACCCACTGCACAGCATGGAAGCATGTACTAAGACTATGCATGCCTTCCACACAGATTTTAAATGCCAGCTTGGGGTGAAGATTCTATACTTCCTTGCTTTAAGATTCATTAATCACTAAAAGTATATTTTCACTGTTTTATAAATATAGATTTTCTTAATCTTATGCTTTAACCGTTTCATACATGTACAAAACATATTCTGATTATTCTCTTCCTACATTCTTTGAGTAGTACAGTTTAATACTCAAAATTTTTCTGATGGCAGATGGGTCACCATCTGCAGGAGACAGGTCCCATGCCTGGGGTGAGAAATTAGAGCAGGACTTCATACATGGCTAGGGGCAATTCTCTTGCCTGGCTCCAGCCCTCCTCCCACATCTGGCTTGTGTCTCATATTGGTGCTGCTTCATATGGACCTGTGCAGGAGAATTTTCTGTAAGGTGGGACTTTGGATTTCTTCAGAGTCCTACCAGCATGTGACACTAGTGACCAAGCTAACATGGAGGTGGATATTTTCTTCAGGGGCCTGGGAATGAGTGGGAAACCAGTATGGGTTTTCCTGTTGTTGTTGTGTTTTGTTTTTCTTTAGTAGTATGCTTGCCTATGTTCATACTTTTCCACTCATTTCCACTGCAGGGATGGAGGAAGGTGCTTGCTTGTTCTTCGGTCCAGGATCCAAGGCTCCCTCCCAACCTAGCAGTGTCTCACAGTGTCACCAAAGGCCTCACCTAGCTTCTGCGTTTCCTCTGAATTCTCTTCCTTCCCAATACAGATGACAGCTTAAGTCCAAAGGGACAAGCAGAGGCTGAGGTCCCTGACTCACAGGAACACTGCTTATACCAAGACCAAGTGGCTCTTACCAGATCCAGAGGCAGGGAGTTGGCATGGGGGAAGGCTCCAGCCTCCCTCCAAGAAAGAAATGCTATCTCAAGAATTCCAAGCAAGCCCATAAAAATTCCTTTTAATCTAGCATGCCGTCTCTGAGGCCAGGTTAATCACAGTAACTACAGGTTCTTGAACTCAACCCAGGATGCATGAACTTTTAAATTTCCTGGTGTGGGGCCCAAGAATCTGTCTTTAAGGAAAATTGCCAGATCTGGGTGCTCTGGTTTTATTTACCCTGGGAATGAGGATGATGACCCTGATGGACTAGGAGGCACTAGGAAGTCACTGGATGATGAGATTCTTTCAGTGTGTTACAGAGACACCAACATTATGACTACCCAGCAGCAGGCTTCCTGCCACAGCCACCTCTTCCCTGCTTTCTGGGAGATTGCCGTCAGAACTGGCCATCAAAAGAGTTCTGTTACATGCCACCAGTGGTAACTATGGACTGTGCCTCTGGGCACAATGGAAGTCAGAGAACAATGTTCTCTGGGGCCCAGACCTCTGTACACTGCGGGGCTGGGAGGACCCAGGAGAATGGAGTTGGGTGGCCTTTGTTAAGCTTTTGTCTCAGGTCAGGAGAACATAAAGAGGGAGGGAAGAAAGGAGAAACTTCAGTGGCAGCAGCTGCAGCCAGGGGTCCTAGACAGGACACCACAGACAGGCTACTCTGGTGAGAGAAAAAGCCTGGGAAGTGGGGCTCTCTCGTGTCTCTGAGATCCTCCAGGACTCAGCAACAGTGGTGGTCTGAGAAAAAGGAGACAGAAAGTGCAGGAAGACCACTAACTCTGGAGCTGCCTCCCTCTGCATCTGCTGCCCTACTTGTAAGGCCTAGATACAGACACTTCTGCTGGACTTGGAATTCCTACTACATGCCTATCTGGAAATGCCAACAAAATGAGGAGTTTGTGCTTTCTTGTTTTCAAATTCACACAGCACTAAAATTAGCTTTTTAAAAAAATCTAATAAAAAATAAAATGCTTTCACATGAATTTCTTGTTTCTTATCACTAAAATCTCCCATTTTACTCTTCTGCTGCCATAAAGAGACACCATAACTAAGGCAACGCTTATAAGGAAGCATTTAATTCTGGGCTCACTTATAGGTTTAGTTTGTTATCATCATGGCAGGGGCATGGTGCCATGCAGGCAGGTGCTGGAGCAGTAGTTGAGAGCTATATCTCTCTTCTCTGAAAGAGAGAGGGGAAGAAGAGAGAGAGATAAAGAGAGAGAGAGAGAGAGACAGAGACAGAGACAGAGACAGAGACACTTTACCTGGCATGAACTTGTAAAACCTCCAAGTCCACCCACCCGCAGTGACCCACTTTCTTCAACAAGGCCACACCTTCTAATCCTTCTAATCCTTTTACACAGTTCCACTCTCTGATGACTAAGCACTCAAATATAGGAGCCTATGGGAACCTTTCTTATACAAACCACCACACCTTCCTTGGTTATCATCTCACAGGACTCAGATTTTTAAAGCTTTAAAATTTTTTGTGGTTGCTCAGCCCCATGGTTAGAGGCTGAAACATAAAAACAAGCCATGGTTAGAGGCTCCTGAAAAGCAGTGTACTGGGATTATCACATAGCAATATTCATAAAAGTACCCAATCCATTTTAGGAGAAAAAAGAACAGAACTTAGAAGTTACTTTTGCTAACATGTATTGATTCTTCTTGTGCCCACAAGGTACAAAAACCAAAGACCAAAAACCAAAACACATCATAAATACAAAGTAAGAGTCTGGCACCTCTGCCCTTCATTCCGCTTCAGCCCCTTTCACTTGGGGCCACCTGTTTACTTCTGTATATGGATACACTGGACCTTCAAGAGGTGTTTAGCCTTTATATTAGTCCCTCAAGAAGTGTTCTGCTTTCCAGGCTAAAGATACAGAGATTAGTTATTGCCACTAAGAAAGAAACTAAAGAAGATACTAAAAGACTGAAAGATATCTCCTGCTCCTGGACTAAAATAATTAATTGTGTGGAAATGGCCATTTACCAAATGCAATCTACAGATTCAGTACACACTCATTCAAAACTCCACAACCACTCTTCCATTTCACAAATGTAGAAGAAAATCTGAAAATTTAAATGGCAACACGCACATATGCACAAAATAAAATAGGATTGTGAAAAAATGAAATAGTATAGTGAAAGTTATTGGAACAGAAAGAATACAGCAGGATGTAACACCACACTGACTTCAAGCTATACCACAAAGCCATGGGCTTAAAAATAGCATGATCGGGCCAGGTAATGTTAGAGCATACCTTTAATCCCAGCACTTAGAAGGCAGGGGCAGGTAGATCCCTGTGAGTTTGAGGCCAGCCTAGTTTACAAAGCGAGTTCCAGGACAGGCTCCAAAACTACACAGAGAAATCCTGTGTCAAAAACAAAACAAAACAAAACAAAAACCCAGAAAATAGGAACAGACAAACAAACACACAAAAACAGCATGGTCATAACACAGGATCAATGGAATAGAACTGAGGACCCATACTTACACAGCCACCTAATTTTTTACAAAGATGCCAAAAATACACCTTAGAGAAAAGACAGCATTTGAAATAATAATAATAATAATAATAATAATAATAATAATAAATAAATAAATAAACAGTGCTGGGAATCCTGTATTTAACATGCAGAAAAAAAAATAAAACTGGACCTTTTACCCTGTACAAAACTCAACTCCAAGTAATTAAGGACCCCAACATCAGACCTGATGCTGTGAAACTGCCACGTTGAATAAAATCTCTTTCACACTACAAGTAGTTGCAGAATATCTCTCAGATGTCTGGTGCCAGCCTCAAGTTTAAAGAGTAAACCAAAAGTTCAGTAATCAAATTAGTAACTATTTAAAACCATTCTCTCAAATTAAATTAAAAGCACAACAAGTTGTAATGACTATTTTTAAATTTTTGGGGAAAAAAGCTAAATGAAGAGAGGCAGAGCACCTAGACTGAGCACAAGTCCCAAGTTTTTAGGCTGCCTCCTGATAGTAACTACACGCTAAAGCTGGGGCTCCAAAGAAATCTCAGCAAGGCACACCTCTGGGGCCTCTGGTCAGCTTTGTAAAGCAAGTTGGTCCCAGTCTACCTGAAAAGGTACGAGAAGCAGGAGGAGACAACATTTAAAGACGCTCCCAGTATCTTCAGAAAGCTTTGCTTGTAGTGGACATGCACTCTCTGTGTCCTGTAGATGCCAGCAGGCCTTCTCCAGACTCGGTGTCTTTCAAGGCTGCCCTGCCCACCTATGAGTTCCCTAACGTTCCAGTTCTGGTCTGATGTACCTCTCAGCTCTCTTGACTGCTTAGCACATGTTCATTATAGTCTCAAGCTGGGCTTAAGTGGAGGCTGGTCAGTGAACACTAAGCGGCCTTCAGCAGGTCTTTGTGACCTTCTCTTTAGTGGTTTGTCTCTGTAGTATTCAGACTGGTCCCACCAGGTGAGGTCATTTCTGCTGATCACCCCTGAACATGAAGGCACTGAGTCACCTGCTTGAGAACTTACAGAATCCTTGCAGGTCTTAGGACTTCAACTCCATCCTTGACCCCTTCCCTGCCTGTACAAAAGGAAAATTAAGGGGCCCTGGGAGAGGCTACTTGCATGTATGGTGAGGCCATTTCCTGAAATCTGCTACCAGAAACATTGAGAACATGAGCACTGAACACACCTAGCTTCAAGGCCTGGAAGCATAGGCGATGGTTACCCTCCACCAGCTTTGCCTATGATAATACCAGCATGATTTATCTCCCAAAATCTGGACCCAGAAGACCCCCATGTAGTCAGGCTTCTCTCTGTAGGGGAGGTTCCACACCAAGAACAATCCAGCATACAGCTATCATGACTACAGCCGTAACATTTGGCTTTCTAGTGTTTCGGTACAGCCTCACAAGATGGCAGAATCTGAAACCACTCTATTGAGAATGACAGGTGCCAAAGCCTGTATTGGCTTTAGTATAGTCATATTAGCTTAGCCATTTTAAGTTATGTGAATCCCCCTATAACAGCCAAGTCATATTTGCTTAGCCATTTCAGTTTATAAGTTAGCCATGTTTATGGGTCTCTGTTTCCTTTTATGACAGCCATTTATTAGAGACTACGTGACATACCCTGGGCTGCAAGGACTTGATTTATCTCCCTGTCAGAACATCTGTGCAAACAACCTGAACTTAAGAGATTCTGCAACCCTTTCCTCCGTGACCCACTGCCCGGCCAGCCTCCCTACCTCTTTACTATATAAACCCCCTGAGAAAAATTGTAATAATGCAGCTTGATTGGAATACTATCCTGTTCTTTGTGTTCTTGCCCCTCTCATTTCTTCCCTCTAGGCTCTTCCGTCCCACTGATCGGGACATGAGAAGATTCTGGTCAAGGCTGCCTTACCAGCCCACATCTGTAGGGTAGGCTTGAAAGCACATGTAAAAGCAGAAAAAAATGAAGAAGACAACAAACTTCTGCAGTTCTTCCATGCCCTTTCCTGACAGGTAATGCTTACTCCACAGGAATGACTCTGCTACACCATGTGCATGCAAAATACATGAGACACAGGCAAAGGCCATACAAAAATTGTACTGAAAACCAAAACACCCAGTCAGAACCAAGTCCAATGAAGGGTCTTTTACCTTTTGTGTGTGTGTGGGGGGGGTTAAAAGTGTCATTAATGTTCCCTCTAAGGACTATTCAAGGCCTGACTCTGCTTAGCTTCTACAGCCAGTCAAGACCACGTATATTCAGAGTGGAATATTCAGCCCTAGATAAAAATGAATTAATTGAAAAAGAAATGGCACCTATAATTATCTTTAATAATTATCTAGTTTTGCACAAATTAATTTTCAGACTTTATTTTTATGTTAAAAATACACTGGCTTCCAGATGTAGCTGCTGTATGTAATTTTATCACCCTAGAAGGGGGGCAGAAAGATCTCCAGTTCAAGGTCTTCTTGGGCCTGGGCACCTTAGAGAGGGCCTGTCTCAAAACAAAAACCAAACAGCATCTATGTCCAATGAAATTGTTAAAGGGGGATGGACATTTTGCTACCTTGTGTCCCAGTGGGTACCCAGGTCATCTTAGACTGTATTTATTCCACATAGAGCTTCTTTGTTCTTGAATGCTATGGTGGTTTGAAAAAAAAAAAATGGCCCCTAAAGGAAGCAGTACTAAAGGAGGTGTGGCCTTGTTGGAGGAAGTGTGTCCCTGTGGGGGCGGGCTTTGGGGTCTTTTGCTCAAGCTTCCCTCAGTGTGACAGTCAGTCGACTTCCTGTTGCTTGCAAGGTGTAGGGCTCTCAGCTGCTCCAGCACCATGTCTGCCTGCATGCTGCCATGTTCTTTGTCATGATGATAAAGGACTGAACCTCTGAAAGTGTAAGGGAGGCACCCCAGTGAAATGTCTTCTTTAATAAGTATTGTTGTGGTGATGGTGTCTCTTCACAGCAATAGAAATCCTGTGGCTTGATTTTCTTCCCTCAGCCTTACCTCCACACTGTGCACCCTGCACTTCTATCCTTATGCTCCTAGGCTTTGACATTCTGTCCTAGATCATTAATAGCCTAATCATCTATGCTCTGAACTATACCTGCTCACAGCCTGGCAATGTGCCTGGCTCAGTCTTTTGACAGGAGATGCTACTCTGCTATCCCCTGACCATCTTTTCCCACCTGTAGTTTGTTCCTTGGCTCAACCCTGTTCTAGCCTCTTCACCCTGAACCACGACTTGTGTACTGCCCTGACTTCCCATAGAAAGTGTCTTCAAAGTCCACTAATTTTTTTGTGTGTGATATGCATATATGTGAGCCCACATATGTGTGGGTGCATGTGTACTTGTGCTATGGGAAGCTGAGGTTCATGCCTGGAATCATCTGCCTTGATCACTCCTCTATCTTATCTATTGTGGCAGAGTCACTCAATCCAACTCCAGAGCTAGAAATGTGGCTTGTCTCCATAAGCCAGCTTGCTCTTGAGATCCCATCTCTGCCTCCCAAGGCTTGAACTACAGGCAGATGCCAAACCCACCCAGCATTTACATGGCTTCTATGATTCCAAAGTCTGACCCACATTTGTTTTGTCAAGAGCTTTCATTGCTGAGCTGTCTCTCTATAATCCCCCCTCCCCCATTTCTTTAGTACTCACCTTTGAGGACAGGTCTTTGTCCAATGCTTTGGATGTTGTAAAAGGTGTTGGACAGGGGCACGTCAGGAATGAGCTCTGCCAGCAGGTATCCAGAATACCACGCACACAGGGAGGAGAAAATAAACACTAGTGCCTTAAAAATACCTGGAGACAGACAAGAAGAGTTTCTAGAGTTGACATCCATGGACACTTGGACATTCCCTTTCCACCACAGCCTAGCCCATCATCCCTTCTCATTTCTGGTGGCCAGACTCCTGGAAAGGCAGTTTTGGCAGCAGAAAATGAGCACATGAGGGCTCAATGAGCTCTGCAGTAGAAGGCTGGCAACACAGAAGTGATTTCTAGAGTAGGCAGCAATACTGACATTGCCCTGGGTCTGAGCCTCCTCACAGGTTCAGGTTCATAGAGTGTGTGGTGATTAGTACAGTATGGGTCTGAGAAGCTGACACTGCTCAGGGTCTTTGCAAGACAGGTTCAGTCTTGAGCTTGCTTCTGTGATGGAAATAGAATCTCCAGTGGGTAGTCTTAGTTTTGGTGGTTGTTGGTTAATCATGGCATTTCTCTGTTAAAAATTACATCAAGGGACCCTGAGCATGTACAATGGAGGGCAGCTGACTCTCACACAGGAAGTCCCTCATCTGTCTTACAGCCTTAGAGAAATCTGAAGAGACACTCAAAGATCCTGATGGTAGAAAGTGCCCATAGATCTTTGCATGCTGACTTGCTATCAAAATCACCTGCCACAAGGAGCTACAGATATGGGCTTGTAATTCCTTAAGAAGCTGTTATCCTCCTCCATGGTGCCTGGTTCAGCCACAGAAATGGAAAGAGAAAAGGGGGATGAAAGAAGGAACCATGAGGAAAAGACGTAGGCAGAAAAGGGGCTGTGGAGGCTGGAGACTGAAATCTATAGCTGGTCAGTCACAAGTACAGAGTGCTTTCTCCCTGTTCAGTGCCCCAAAGGGAAGTTCTCTCACCATGTGCTCTATAGGTAATGACAGTGATCTCTGAGGCCCATGAAGATGAAACATGTGATCTGAGTGAGAAATGTCTCACATGTGTGCTATGTGTAATAACACCAAGTCCCCAGGGAACGGCACTGTTTGAAAAGGTTCTGCAAACTTCGGAGGGGATTTTTGCTGGAGGAAGTATGTCACTAGTGGAGGGTTTTGACATTTTATATTCTACCCTCTCTGCGTATGTCTCTATCTCTCTGTCTGTCTCTCTTTTTCAGCTTCATAACCACATGATGAGATGCCCCTGCTGTCAGGCCTTCCCATGTGGTGGACTCTGTCCATTCTGGAAATGTGGGCACCATTTCTAGAAACTTCTTTTGGGTGGATTATGTACTAGGACAGCTGCAGAATATGCACAAAGGCAGGGACGGCCCTTTGCATATTTGTAATGTCTGGACAGTATCATTCTAGTGGCATATACAAAAAAGAAACTACTCAAATGAGATGACATTCAGAGGGTCTTCCAGACTTCCACACATGAGAGAACCTAAGCAGGATCTGTTGTGCTACTTTTGGAAGGGGTAAAAGAGAGATTAATAGGATGAATGGGTGGATCTGATGAGAAAGAAAATGGAGAATGTATGGAAGGCTTGGCACCTCCCAGGGAAGACCCCACATCTTGATAGGACCATTTGAGGGAAAGCCATGAGCTCTAGCTGTGACTTTGAACAGGCCTCTGAGCTTTGGGTAGAAGCACAGCCACTGGCCTCCAGGATGAGGACAGTCTAACTTCTTGCAGTGACAATAGACTAGCTAGAGGAGGACGAAGTTCAAAGCCAAGACCATTTCTAGGGTAGGCTGAGAGAGCCAGGGACATTGGAGGACCAGTCTACCAACAAAGGAAAGAAAAGAGCCCAACTCGGGGGAAGGGAGACACACTACAAAAACCCACACTGGTAGTAGCATATACTCATGTCTTTGGTTGTCCTGACAAAGTAATGTAGACCAAAAGTATCAATGGAAATACTTCCTCATGTAGTAGGAGCTGGGGACCAAGATCAAGGTGTCACAGGACCAGTTCCATCTTGGCTTCCATCTCCTTGGCTTGTATGGTATCTTCTCCCTGCATTTTTGGTGCTCATTTCTCTCAGAGTGTGCCTGTGTCCTGATCACCTTTTCTTGAAAAGACTTAGTCTTGTTAGCTTGGGCTCTATCTTGTGAACTCATTTGAACTCATTTTAAGACTCTTCAAATCCAGTCCCATTTTGAGGTCCTGATAGATGGAATTTCAGCACAGAAATTTGGCACAATTTAGTCCCTACCAGCACCGGGAAGTCGTGGCACCACCTCTCCATGCATGAGACACCTTCAGCAGTTCCTGCCCCTGGGCAGACAGGACACAGGCAATCTCTTAAGACAATGTCCCTCACATTAATAGCAGCAATGACTCAGCATCTGAGCTGAACATAGGAAAGGTTCTTTTGGAAGGTGAGAACCCCAGAGACTCTTGGAAAATGACTTTTAACACCCTAGGTTGGTGACTGCCTTTGTGGGAAAAGACCTGGCAGCTTCAGAAATGAGGGAGAAGAACAGAGTTCAGAAACCTGTCTGATGTTCTGCAACCAGGGCCCAGCCTTTCCTAATATGGTAATAAAGTCATCAACTTGGTTGAGCACCTTTGGTTCATTTCCTGCACAGAGAAGCCTAGGGGTAAAGACCAGTACTTGGCACCAGAAGATTATAAGTTCCTATCAAAGTACTTTGTCCTCAGAGATGAATGTTCTGTACAAATGTGTGTGCCTGTGCTTATGTGTTTACCCATATGTATTCAGCCATATCCCCACTGTCAGATGACCAGGGCTTCTGAAGCCTGGCCATTTCACTGGATAGTCAACAAGAAAGCAATCCTCAGACCAGCTAGTGCTACACACAGGATATTATGGCTTACCTTTCTTTCGTACTCAGAGGCTGCCAATCATTACCTGAAGAATTAAACTGCTAAGGGTGTCCCAAACACAGTGAAGCTGAATAGTACCCGGATTTCTGTGCTGAAGATCTCTCTGTCAGGACCTCAGAATGAAACAGGATGTGAAGACAGATTCTTTAAAGGGACAGGTAAGTTAAAATGAGGCCATCTAGAAGGACCTTGACTCAACATGACTGTCTTTTCAAGAAGAACTGATATGACACAGGCACACTTAAAAGGAGACCATGATCTTGCTAATGGGTTTCCCACAGACTGAGTGAGGACAAGGAGGAAGCTGTTTGTTTCTGGTGCTTGCCAACATGCATCCAAGTCCCCGGGCATACCCATGCCTGGAAGGCTGGGGCTGGAGTCACCTTTCAGGGCTCAGCTGGCTTTGGTGCCCACTGCCTCCGCTGTCTTGTCCATTGAGGCTTTATGGCAGGAAATGCAGTCATAATCCACCTTGCCAACACCCCAGCTAAGGGAGAAGACACCCACCAGCAGGCCCCACAGGGACAGTATCATGGCAGCTTCCCAGGCCCAGTGAGAACAAATCTGAGGCTAGAAAGATGAGCCAATGACAAAGACTACCCAGAGAACACTGCGAAATCCTTAGCTCATCAAGGTGGAAAACACAGCCCCTCTTCTTACAACCACACTTGCTGGGGAATTTCAACTGTGAAATTTTCTAAAAGCTTTGGATGAAAGACCACATAGTTCTTGTGTGAGTCACAAGGACTGTGTGACTGGCTGTCAGAGAAAGCAACTGGTAACTAACTTCCAGCTTTCTCTATATGTAACCAGGAAAATAATATTATAATCATATAGTACGGAGATAATGAAACTGTGTGAATGAGAAGGGGAGTAACAGAAAAGGCAGCCCCCTCACCCACCCCCAGACTCAAGGACTGGGAAAAACAAGAAGCTTCCTTCATTCTTCACCATCTTCCTCACTTGACCCCACAATGTCAAATATTCTGAAAAAAAGCAGAAACAGGCTTTTGAGAGGGTGCCTGGGTGCTGCCAAGAGCTAGAATGAAAGTTAGTGCCCTGCAGGAGGGATGTGCTCCATTTACATTCATTTGTCAGGAGTATGGACATGTTCTGAGAAACGTCATTGTACCAAGACCACAGAGGTAAGTCACAGGAAGTAAGGGGTCCACACCAAGACAGCACAACATCATGCTGATGTTGTTCACATAGATGTACATATGCATATTCACCTCTGTCCACTTACGCTATAGGACCCCTACATCACTGCTGACCCTGATGCAGAAGCAGGAAAGAGGACTAATAAGAGAGTCAAGGGCACTTTCCCTTTCTTATCCTGCCATGTTTGCACAACACCTGCTGTGAGCCACCCTTGTGCTTCCCCTCAGGGGAGCTAGCTGTTCACTGTGTGAATAAGAAGGGGAATTACAGAAAAGGCAGCCCCCCTCCCCGACCCCCAGACTCAAGGACTGGGAAAACCAAGAAACTTTCTTCATTCTTTAACCATCTTCCCCATTTGACCCCACAATGTCAAATATTCTGAAAAAAAGCAGAAACAGGCTCTTGAGAGGGTGCCTGGGTGCTGCCACGATCATCTGTAAACAGGGTTCCACTTCTCACTTCCCCAAGTAAACCCCAAAGGGGTCTTCCTCACTGTCCCCTCATTTTCATAGATTCCTAATCCCAGCCAGCATCTGTCCTGACTCTAGGGCCTCCCACTGAGGTAGATTGGTCCCTAGGGGCTAAGCCTCTTTGGCTGCCCCTGACTGCCCTTACCAGATGTCTACTCTGTAGATAGGAGAGTACATAGAACCCCTCCCTGCTAGGTGATAAGAAGAGATAGAGGGAGGCGTAACCTACTCAGAAATCTCAGCTCCTACACTGTGCCCCTCTGGATTCTTGTTCCCATCAGGATTCCAGATCTCACAAGAGGTGGCCCTAGCCAGACCCTTCACCCTTCTGCCTGCCTGAGCTTGGCAGTCAGGAAAGGGGTAGGGGCAGTGGAATCAAGTGTAGCTACACTGGCACTCACCTGCAGCAACTGGACGCATCTTCCAGGAACTGCTCTCCTTCTTTCTACCTAGCTCTTGACTGCAATTCCCGGGGACCTGTGAAGGCTACCTGTGACTGGGATGCCTGTATATGGGACCGCCCTTAGGGCAAGCAGACAAGGAGGGCGGGCGGGCCAGTTTCCAGCAAATGGGAGGATCCATGAACTAGGCAGGTTCAAGGAGCAGCTGGCAGGCTGGCAGGTGTGGGTGGTGCTGCATGGCTTCAGAGTCACCTGAGAAGCAGGAAGCACACCTTGATCTGCTCACCTGGGGCTACAAATGACCAGAGGTCAGAGTTGGTGCAATCAGAGAGAGCACAGCAGGGGTTGCAGCTAAGGGAAAAAATGATGTCCCATAACAATACCATCTCTGACCTTAATTTATTTCCCACATCATAAAATGGCTGCAAAATATAGACTTGCTCAAGACTTGTGAGCACAGAGATCCAGAGTGAAGCACCTTGCTCTGAATTTTAAAGCTCTACATTGTGTCCAAAGTAGTCACACTGCCCACTTGCTGTTGGTGTGGCCCAGCATGGTACCCACTCCTTTACTAATGGGATGATTACTTTGGGGAAATGAGGTAAGAGAGAAGGTCCCTGGGACATGTATATACAAGGACATGGGGCCCAGAAACAGTACTGAGTGGATGAATGAAGCTTAGTAGACTACTTCCCCACTCATCCGCCTGAGTAGGCACAGTGCTCTCTTACTGTCCAGAGTACATCTTCATTCCAAAAGTCCATCAGGGTTTTTTTAATTTATTATTATGAATAAAGAAGTCACATTTTCTATCCTTGTATATCCTTAATCAAAGTCCCTTCCCCCTCCCACCACATCAGGTCATTCTTTCTTCCCCACATCTCCTCATCCCCCCATCCACCCATGGGCAAGCAGTCCCAAGGTCCCAAGGTCCCAATATTGCTCAGTTCAGCCTCCAATCCTGGCAGATTCAGTTTCCTCCCCGTAACATCAAGACTGAGTCAGGTGTTCCTCTAGGGGGAGTGGGATCCAAGGTGTTTCCGATCCCAAGCTGTTCAGTGGTTGTGGTTTGCAGCTTGGGCATGCTTGGCTTTTTTGCCCATCAGGGTTTCAGAGAACCTTTGACTCACTGTAGTTACAGTGGTCTCAAGTCACTGAGGGAAGTTGAGGATCTGAGAGCAGATGGTCACCCCAGTCTAGCTGCTTTAGGAATTCTATGCCATATCTATTCCTCCTCTTTCAAGAAGCCCAAAGACTTGAGACTGACAACACAAGGTGCCCTAGCATATGGGGATACCCCTCTACAATGCTCTGGAAGAGAAAGAAGTGTTGGCCCTGACACAATGGTTAGTATTGAATGTCAACTTCAGAAGATCTAGATTCACCTAGGAGACAAATCTCTGGACATGTGTTTGAGGGGTTTTCTACTTTGGCTAATCATAGTAGGGTCCTGAACTGATTAAAATGGGGAAAGTGTACTGAGCACCAGCATTCATCCCCCTCTTATTCCGGACTACGAATGCAACTGACCTCACCCTCCTGCCACCAGGCCCCTCCACGACGGTAGGCTAGAACAAACCCTTCCCTACTTTGCTCTTATTACAGTGGTCCTGAGACCTTCTGAATTGTCCCATACAAGAAGACAGAGGACACAGCCTGTTCATTCCTGCTGGGATCCTCCAAAATCAGAGGGACCAGATGATAGGGACTTTCAGTCAGGTTCTTCCTGAGGACTCAAGTGTTGCCCTAATGCTGGGCTGAGTACAATACCTATACACTACAGTACACACAGCTTTGTATCACCAAAGCCAGTCTCTGCCTCTATTCAACAGTGACTTACAGAGACAAACTTGTAACTCTATCATGACTTCGATTTCATCTACCATGACCCTCCCCTTCCTTCATCTTTCCCTCATTTGAATTCAGTGCTGGAACTTTGGAACTTTTATCTCTGGGTTTGTTTTCATATATTACAATTATGGCTAAAAACACATAAAATTTCCCTACTTAGCCTTTTATCTTATCATTATGTATATGTAATTGCATAAGTTTATGTGTGCCATACATGTTCAGGAGGCCTCAGAGGTCAGGAGAGGACACTGAATCCCCTAGAACAGGAGTGACAGATGGTTTTGAGTTGCCATGTGGATACTGGGTTGCCATGTGGGTACTAACCATGTTATCTGTGAGAGAAACCAGTGCTCTTACCTACTGAGCCATCTCTCCAGGACCTATATTCTATGCATCAGCTAAGCTTGTATTACTAATCTCAAGGAATTGTCATCTTTCAGAGTAAAAGCTACACCTAAGAAAAACCATCTCTCACACACTTGTGTTCCTTCTCTCTTCTTTCTTCTCTCTTGCCTTCCTCCTCCTCCTCTTCTTTTCTCTGTCACCAAGTAGTTTGTGATCCAAAATTGAGTCTTCCTCCATTAAGTTGATTCATTCAGTGTTTTATCATGGTAACGAATAGCTGAAATGCACGGTACTTAGGCCTACTATTACCTGTGCAAGATTTCTCTGTCCTCTAAGGCTTTGAGACAGCCAGAAACTTGGCTGATTTCAATCATTCTCAGCTTACCAGCTACGAAAAAACCAAAAGGCTTTCCATGTCCTTGGATTTCTATTCCAGAAATAAGCGGCATGGCAGAAGGGCTGACTCTATGGAACTCTTCCAAACTGGGGTCAGAGAAGGGGACACAGCATAGTCAGAGAAGCCCAGTAAGAGGCAGAAGTATCTGCCTAGTTCTAACCAGTGGGTTAAATGTTTCTAAAGCACCAGACACTGCTTCAACTCCAGAGACAGAGACATGGCATGTAGTGGCTTAGGAGAAATGTCTGCTCTTAGTCTCTGGCATTTAAATAGTTGATGGTGCTATTTGAGGAGACTTAGGAGGCATAGCCTTGCTAGCGGAAGTGTGTCTTTGATGGCCAGCTTTGTGTTTTCCCTTTAAGGTGGGAACTCTCGGCTTCTGCTCCAGCCGCAATGCTACAATGCCCGCTGCCTCTGTTCTGCCATCCTTTCTCTCTCCACTGTTCCTTAGCCACTGCCTGTGAGCTGGAAACCTTCGCAGCTGAACGTAAGCCTGAAATGCAGGGTGTGTGAGGCACAGAAAAGATCCAGTGCCATCTAGCACCTGGGATCATTTGCTCTGCTGCTGATTCTTATTTTTTTTAAGTGTGCGTGCGTGTGTGTGTGTGTGTGTGTGTGTGTGTGCGTGTGTGCGTGTGTGCATGGAAAGTGGGCTGTTTTGATACCCTGGATATTGTTTCTAAAAGGAGAGCTGAAGCATCAGGCTGAAGACAAACAATTCTTTGTGGTTAGGGTCCATACTCAGTTCAGCCTGACCTCAGTTCCTCAGGACCTGAGGCTATGTTACCCAACACTGCACACTACAGAACCTCATCATCAGGCCAGACCCCTTCAGGTTTATTTCCTAACTTTTCTCCCTGTAGAGAGTGGTACTCAACCAACGGACTGCTCTGCCTACAGTGAGATCCCATATCAGTGATGACAGAGGCTGTGACCAAACCCATCTCTCTTCTGAGCTATGACAGGAGTGAAACTATTGAGATGAGAGAAAGGCAGCTGAGAACTCCCACAGGCCCTGCCCTCTATCACCTCAGCAATGCCAGCTGCAGCCATGCCAGTCCCAGATGTGGCAGCCCACCTGTAACTGCCCTCAGCTGCTGTGACTCCACTTCATTCTCAGGTCATAGGATTGTCTCTCTGCTGTCAATCTTCCCAAACAGTCACTGCAGTGGCTTTGAATGAGAACCTCAGATGCCATCCAGTGCTTTCGAGGAAAGGCACTTGGATATTGCCTGGAGGTGCTCGTTCCTGCTCTGTGGAAGGTTCTGGAATCCTCTCCTGGAATGTGGCCTTCCTTGGTATCCCAAGTAAGGTCTTAGTCCGCCCTTGGGTTTCCAACATGAGCACAGCCAAGAACCAAAGCCTCAGCATTCACTCACCTTGCCCGGGTTTGGGGAACCCAAGGGTAAAGAGGGGTACAGGGATCCACACAATGAGAACTAGCGGGGTCCTCCCTGCCCCCATAAGCATTTCCTGTGTGAGAAAAGCCCTAGCTGGGTCCAGCAGTGCTCAGGGGCCCCTGACACAGCCCGCCCCTGACTCCCACCCGCCTCCCCCACTGGAACTCTCAGCCCTCACCATGTCGGTGGCTCCAGCCTCTGCTGGCCCCTGGAGGTCGCGGCCCTGCCATGTACTCAGGCCTGCCAGCTCCGCTGAGCTCCGCCTTGTGTTCCGGTTTCCCTACAGCGCCCCCTGTCCTTCCCCCATGCTCTGCAACTTGCTCAATCTCTTTTGCCTTGAGGGCTCTGGGCCCTGCATTGTGGGTATCCACAAAGATTGTAGGGAAGCTTAAAAGTCTTCTGACTAGTGTGTGCGCGTGTGCGTGTTTGTGTGTGTGGTGTGTCTGTGTGTGTGTCTGTGTTTGCGCATGCATGTGAGGGCCAGAGGCTGACATCCAATGTCTTCCTCTATTGCTTTTCATCTTATTTTTTGAGCCAAGATTGCTCACTGAACCCAGAGCTCACCATTGCTGGCCAGAAAATCTCTGGGATCTGCTTGTTCCCCTAACCCACAAGGACTTCACTAATCCATCTCCCAGCCCTCTGGCCCATGACTTCTGCCACCAGAGTCCAAGCTGGTGGGGGGGCTGCTGCTCTTAGTTGGGTCAACTCATAAAGTATGGGTAATCTGAAAGCCTGCTCAGTTAACATGGTGGGTGTTCACACCCTACACACTGATGCATCATTCTTTTCTGGGGAGCTTCTTTGTGCACCCGAGTCTGCCAAGCAGCACTCAGATCTCCGTGCATTCGATGGCCAGTGCCACTCCCTTGATGTCTCCTTTTTAAAAAATGTCTTCCAGGTAGCAAATTCCCCAGATTGAGCACACCTGAGGTTAACAATAGACGTGGAAAGAGAAAAGCCTCCCTGAGTCTACCATAGGCAAAGGAGAGGCCTGAGATCAACTCTGCCTGACACCCCTAGAATAGCAGGCCATTCTCCAGCACTCTACCCCAAAAGCCACTTTAATTAGACACCTAGGGATTCATATGCTTTGTGGCCACTGCTGCTGTTCGCTTCGTTGTCTGTTCTCTACCTACATTTGAATGGTGTGTGCTATATGTCAAGGGAAAGGACCTAGAAAAGCCATGTGCATTGTCTAGACTGGAGGGGTCTTCGGGGATTTGGTCCATGGAAGCTGAGCCTGGTAGCATGGTAGCCATGGTAGCACAGGCAGGCAGCAGAGTAGCCAGGTTTATGGAGACCAAAGTTGGGCATAGCTGGAGAGGTTGAGGCAGGGCAGGGAAGCCTGATTGAAGGGACATCTTAATGATGGTTCTCATAGGGAACTAGGGCAATGAGCTAGTGCTGCCACAGAGACAGCCCCTGCTTAGTGTATTCTGCCCTCTGAATCTAATCTTGCAACTGACTTGTATGCCAGCTGTGTAGGATAAATGAAACAAGGAAATAATAGACTGGCCACAACTCTCAAAATTCAGGTGAGGTGTCTCCTGACCCAGGGTAGGTGAAGACAGAGGCCAGACCTAGTGATTGCCTGCACCTTGTTTTCTGGAGATAACAGCACTGGAGTTCCCCATGTGTTAGCCTTCAAGGGGAAACTGATAGAGCAGGCAAAGGGAATACTGTGGAAATAGGCCATGGCAATGATAAGTGGGGATGGTGAACCTATACCTTGCCTCTCAGAACTCTCCCATTTTCTACCTTACACTCTTCCAAAGCACCACATACCATTTATTATATGGTCTCAAGTTCCTTATGGTTTGATTTGGGTCTTTGCCCTAGAATCCCCAGGACCCAGTCCAGGCTTGAGTCCCAATGCACACCACAAATATTTGTAATGTGCCTTACCAAGTTAGCAAACAAGCTAAGAATCCGGTTTCTCTTAACAATAGCCAAAGGAACCACCTTTTTTTTCTTCCTCTTCCTCTGACAGTTGATTTAGTGCCAACTTATCTGCTTTTCAAAGAAAGACTCTGGATTTCCCTGGTTAAAAATGGGAGGAGCCTCAGTGACCCTGTAGCTAGGGCTCCATTCTATTAGCTGAATTCATTCTCTTCCAAAAAGTATCACCCTCTTGAAAAAGATGCTTAGAACAACAACAAACACAAAATCTTAAAAATAAAACAGGAAGATTATTTGCAAATCTCAAGGGTTTTAAACTGATAGTTTTAATATAACAAGTGCCCACTGTGGATACCCTGCCTAGAAAAGCATTTAAGAAAGCATTGAGCTAGTGTAGCCTCTGGGTCAGGGATGTTGCATGCTGAGTGGGCTGAACCCTTATGGGAAAGGGCAGTGAAAGAAAAGGTAGAGCTTATCTCCTGAGCAGGTCCCCAATGCTATACATAATCTAAACATAGATTGGACATTGTAATGGTGCTGAGTGGTGTCTGGGGGATTTGTTCTCTATCACCTGTAACTGGTGCAAATTATTTTCCATCATGACTTAGAACTGGTTCTGGCTAGATGGGAGTGGTAGCTAAATGACTTCCCTCTATACCTCTTGCATCAAATCCACGTCAGGCCAGACACCTCTTACTTACAACACAGGTGGGGCAATTTGGCAGCCCACAGCAGCTGGTCCAGGATAGTCTCATTTATTCCAGTTGCCCAGACCTTGGCTTGCTGGTAATGACAGAATAGTTACTCTCAACCCTGTGCATAACACTAGACTCCAGGGTCCTGGTAGCAGGTGTATGGTGAGAATAGTGGAGTCAGGTCAGCCTGTGATGCTTAAATTTGGGTCTTCTTCTGTGAACTGAGGCTGCTAAGGCAAATGCTTATGTTTGAGCCGCACAGCCAGGGGTGGTATCAATGTGAGGCCAAGGGGAAATCCAATTCAAAAACTCAGAAGATAGATGATCAAAACAAACTGTGTATATAAGAGTAGAAAGCTTTGAGATGTTGAGGAAGTGGACAAAATTAAAAAACAATACAAGCAGGGCATAGAGAGGTAAGAAAGACTCTGGTTCCAGTCTGCTATATGAGGGTAGAGGCCATTCATCAAGGCAGATAATGAAACAGACTCTGGGGAAGAGAGAGAGATGATAGGTAGGCTATCCTGAAGAAAAGAAATATCCACCCAAGCACCCAGACCACAGACCATGTCAACCAGCATATGATACACCAAGAAAAAGACCTCAGTTCCAATTGCTGGACACACTGTAGCCATGATCGAAATCAGAATAAGAGGGCATTTCTTCTTGATAGGATCAAAAAGTTGTATAAGCTCTTTTGTGTCAAAGGAATTATACAGGAAAATTAGAAAATAGTGAAGCATGACATGTCAGAGTATTTAAATCCATGTTCACAACAACAGAAGACAGAAATCCTTTCCCAGTAATAATAGGAATAAAAACAAGGGACTGAAGAGAAAAGACTTGCTGCTTTTCCTGAGGATGCTGAGTTCTGTTCGCAGCACCCTCATCAGGCAGGTCATAAATGTAGCTCCAGCTCCAGGGGATTCAGCACTCTTCTGATTTCCATGGGTAAAAGGTTCTCATTTCTAACATCTGGTCAACTTGTGAGCTGGCTTTGCTGATGAACCAACTGGCATATACTCAGCCAGCTTGGTAGCAGTGATGTCTTCAGTCTGACAGTGTCAGCTATGTCAAACCAGTTGCTACCCTAAACGTGAGGAGGTAAAATGAAAATGGGTGTGTAGGCTTGCAGGAAGGCCAGTGTTTCTGGGGAACCTGTAGAAGTGGCCAGGTTAAATCACAAGAGGTTTTTGACACACAAAACATACTTATATCCTCATGTTTGTTCCCAGGGGGGCAGAGTGAGCTGTGTTAGTGGAGAACTAGTCACATCTGGGTGTTGGAACATGGAGACCTTCCAAGTCCATATTTTTTTTGGGATTTGCAGGGCAGCAGGGATTATGCTTGCCCTAGTTTACTGATGTAACAGATGCCATTACCTAATGCAACTTGAGAGGAAAGGTTTGTTTGTCTTATAGGTCCAGATCACAGTCACTGGGGGAAGGCTGGGCTGGAAGAACCCAGAAGCAGGAGCTGAAACAGAGCATTGGAGAAGTGTCATTTACTGGCTTTCTCCTCATGGCTGGATCAGCTTGCCCAATGGTCCTGATCAAGAACTTTGTGGTACTCCCATTCATGACCCATCATTGTCTCAACTCCAAACTTTCACATCAGATAGTCTAACAAGTTATCAGAACTCTATGAAATTTATTCTCCCACCTCCACCCCACCCCTCCCACCCCCAGCTGACATCATGCTTTGGCTCTTTCCTTTTTCCAGTATAGAATTTTAGGAGAAAATCCCATTTATTGGAGTCCATTGTCTCACTGTGTGATATCTCAAGGTAGGGGCACCAGTGTCTTTTTAGAGTGCCATGACCAAAAGCAACTTTGGAGAATTAAGGATTTATTTGGCTTATATGTTATCAGAATCTATCACTGAAGGAAGCCAAGACAGGGATGCAAGCAAGAAACAGAAGCAGAAACCAAGCAGGAATACTGCCTACGGGTTCATGTTTAGCTGGCTTTCTTATTCAGCTCAGGCTCACTTGCCTAGAGATGGTGCTGCTCAAAGTTGGCTGATCATTCATCAAGAAAATCTCTCACTAGGCTGTGGTGGTGCATGGCTTTAATTCCAGCACTCAGGAAGCAAGGGCAGGCAGATCTCAGAGTTAGAGGACAGCCTGGTCTAGAGAGTGAGTTCCAGAACTAAACCGAGAAACCTTGTCTCAAAAACCTAAAAGAATAAGAGGAGGAGCAGGAGAAGGAGGAGGAGGAGGAAGAGGAGGAGGAGGAGGAGATCTTTTAGAGCCATGGCCAGAGACCAATCTGAGCAAAAAAAATTCTTTTTTTTTTCTTTCTGGTTTTTGGTTTTTCCAGCCCTGGCTGACTTCAAACTCAGACATCCACCTGCCACTGCCTCCCAAGTGCTGGGATTAAAGGTGTGTGACATTGCTCCCAGAAGCAAAACAATTCTTCCTCAGTGATTCTAGCTTATGTCATTTCTCTTGGGTTTTACTTCGTCTGCTCTGAAGACTGACCCCACAGACACCTTCAAGATGGTACTCCCACTACATCATGAGACTCATCCAGGGACTGAGCACCTACAAGACATTCAGAATAAAACAAGATCTCTCTTTCTTTCTTGGTGTTTCTGAATGAAACAACAGTTTCAATAGCCATAGGACTAGGGTCTAGGGAGGAAGGAAGCAGCTTTGACCTAGTTAACATTTAGCTTCACTCTGATCCCCAGCATTCAGCCCAACAGAGTGTGGCAATTCTTAGAGAGGGTGTGTTAAAACCTCACTCACTGATTCGAGCTTGTCAAGGATCTGCCACAGGACTCAAGGGTTTCTTCCTGACAAGTTCTAGGGTCAGGCTGCTGTTCATGCATAAAGAACACCTGTGAAAAAGTTCTGCTTATGGTCTTTGAAAATATGACATTCTGATGAGCAGATGCATGCAAGGGCTTTGTCATTGAACAATTGGGTCTAAATACTTGCACCTCACCTCCCTGTGTAGGACTTTTGCTCTGAGTTTACAGAGTCACTATTGGAAGCAGTGTGCAGTCCCATAAAGTGTGCCCTAAAGTTAAGCACAGGGCAAACAGTCTCTTGCCAAGATATCTGGGCAGGTTGTGGAGTTGAGTGGTAGTCAGTTATCAAGCCTATGTCTTGGTAATTTTTAAAATTTTCTAAAAATTATCATTAAACATGCATATGAGCCTTAGTTATAAGAGATAAGGCACATTCCTGTGTCATTTAAGAAATATGTCATTCTAGCTGGCTAGAGTTCTTTTGATATTCTGGACAGAAATAATAGATAAATAGGAAAAATTTCCATAAGCAGTGATCACCAGGTGAGCATCTAAATCCAAAGGCCAGTGATTCTCAGCCTTGATACTAGAGGTCTATGGCTTTCTAAGGCTTATTTCTGCAGATAATAATGGTAGGGGTTCTCTATTCTGAAATCTCATGGCAGGGCTTTATGCTGTGTTGTGCAAACGAGGGCTCATTCTCTGCACCTAGAGGCACACAGGCACCAGCATTGCAGCTCCTGACCCCCAGCATGGGAACTTTCAGTTCATTCATCTTTGGTGGCTCCCGAGGTCTTCTAGTGCAGGCACTTGCAATCCTTTTAGTCTGGGATAGTTTGGTGCTTTAGGCGCTTTAAAGCCTCTTGTCCTCCATAGTCACAGCTTTTATAGTCTCAGTAGCTCAACCTGAAGAATCTGTCTTCCAGGACCTTGAAGTTTTCAACAGCTCCTTAGATTTGCATCTCAGAGCTCCAGGTTTGGGGCCCTCAGCTCAAGATGATTCTAGAATACTTAGTTACCTCTTCATCTTGGGACTTAGGGTAACAGACCCTCAGCTCCTGGTGACTTTGGTACTCTTTAGCCATTCCCAGCTTCTACTGGGCTGGAAGCACCAGTGTCTTGCCAGCTATTCATACAAGCAGCCTCGGTGTCTTAATGAAGACTACACATGGGCAAAGAGAGCATCCTGAAGAAGGCTCTTTATTGGGCCTAATATTGAGGGATGCAGTATACAAGAATTTCCTGGCTAACATAAAAAGTGTCAGGCAAGCTGCTTAAATAGCTAGAAAGAAGGTGAGGGATAACCTTCTCATCACTGCACTGCTCTAAGTTACATCAATTGCTGGCCTTTCATGAAGACCTAACATGGATCCCAATAAGGGCCAATCAGATCTTGCATTTGCACCAACTACAAGCTTTCTGTTGAGTCGCTGGGGAAGTGCTCCTCCTGACCTGAGTTAGAAATAGCTGCAGGGGAAAGCAGTGTCATCTAGAGTTCACCAAAGGTTGTCTTTTCTGCAGTGGTCATGACTGAAGGAAGGTCTCTGGGACAGGAGCTGGAGCCCCAGCAGCAGAGGCTACAAAGCTCTTGGTAGCTGGAGTGCAGTTTTCTTAAGGCATCTGTGAGGTGTTGAAAGCAACCAGGTTGACATGATGACATTCTGGACTGTCACCAAAAGGGGCAGCTCCCCTCTAAGAATCAGCTTCTACAGAAAAAGGAATCTGTCTACTGTCCATCAGAGAGTTATCTTTCCAATAATTTATTCTATCTAAAGGAAAAGAAAACACCAGTGATGGCTTACAGTGAGGACCTGAACTCAGCACTGACATTCTCAACATTCTCATCCTTATTATCCCCTAACAAAATCCCCCATAGAGGGATGAGTTCATGAACACATGTCAGTTCATCATGTATTTCATAGAGGTACTCACAAACACTAAGATGGCTCTGATGTCTCCATGGATGATGAGACCATGTGTCTTCCTATGTGTGGTCCAGCTTTAACCAAAACATCACATGTAACTGACTTCATCTCTGAGCCAAGAACTGCTCTGTCATTCTGTGGAAGATATGCCTCGATCCAGGAGTTAATAATGAGTCAAGCTAGGTAGTTCCCAACCCACCAACCTTCTCTGCCTGGTCCAAGGCTGTCTCTGTCAGCCATAATCATCTCCCTCCTGCTGGCCCTGGCTCCTTGGAGACATGTGTTGATAGGGGAGCTGAGGGCACATGCCCACCCACAAAGCTCAGTCTGGGATAGATGCTCACCCAGCCTGACATTGCCCCCTCAGTGTCAGCTCTATCTAGAAGATGGGAAGGCCCTGCTACCCAAGAAAAATTGAAAGTATACACTGTCCTCAGCCCTGGGTCTGACTGCTAGGTGACAACAGGAACCTACCCACATATCACTTTTGCTGTGTGTTGCTAGATCCTAACAGTTCTCTTGGGGGAGGGTGTGAGAAGGCACAGAGTCAAAAACACAGACCCTGGGAGTCAGTTGAAAAGCAAAGGACTAACTCATTTATTCAACACTGGGGAGAGCCATATATACCCTCCTCACATATATACCCTCCTCACATGTATACCCTAACCCAAGCTGTGCCATAAACTGGTGATATTGCATGGCTATCCCTCATTGTCTAGGCACAATCAGATCTGACAGCATCTGTTACTAGGCAGACTCCAAGCAATCAGGAACTCTGGGCAGCACATGTTGCTAGCCAGATTTTGAGACATCTTGCCTTGTGGAATCTGTCTGTTGTGCAAACTGTTCCTGTCCAGCCAGCTGTGCCCCCCCACACACATACACACAAACAGCTGGGCCACTGCCCCAAAGGAAATTCTTTCCTGTGTGTCAAATGTCACCACTTCCCAGCTTACACATGACAATGGCCATCACAATCTCTGAGCCTCAGTTTCCTCTGTTGTTTCAAACACAGCAATCTTCCTCATACACTTTATACTAAAAGAAAATGGGATTAAATGGGACACTGGGTTATTCTTAACCTCTAAGAGGCACCCTGTGTGGTTCCTCACAGTTACATTATTACCCAAAGAACACTCTGCCAGGACATGCCACATATTTAAGCTCATTTGTCCTCTGCATATAGAACACCAAATCACACCAGACATCATTCAGCTAATCCAAAGTATCCAACAGTCTACCCTCAACACTCCAACAGCAAAGTAGAACTATGACCCATCAGCACACCAGCTTTGGTCCTCCCCTCCCCATCTGTAGAGATTTGAAGGGTACTGGTTAAGTTCTTGCCTAAGGAGATTGGCTCAATTACAAAAGCCATGGATCCCTTGAAGGCTGCACACAGGAGCCTCCTCAGCTCTAAAGATCTGATCAGTTGGAAGTTTTCCTAAGCTTCATGGCTTAAGATCATGCTGAGAAAGCTCTCTACTTTAGAAAGATAAGACAGGGCCACCAGAGGGAGACAAAATGCTCCCAGGTGTGGAGGGTGATCCTGTCAGGAAGCTGACACCTGTCCCTCCCTCCTGATGAGATTTCCCTAGACCTCTAGATAATTCTTCAGCAGACACTTCTTCTTCAGTAGGCCCCTCTAGATGGCTCTGTTCTTCCTTGGTGGCCCTGTTGTATCCTGAAGGTGGCCCTCTGGTGCCAGGACTGAGTTCTGCATAATGCTTTCCTATCTCTCACCATATAACAGGGTGTTTAAGTAGCCCCAACCAGCAGTGGACCCTACTATCCAAGCCTTGACTCTTCCCTCATGATGATAGCATAGACCAACAACTAGAACTAATTTTTTTAAAAAACTAATGTCTTATCCAGTATACTGTAGAATAGCTGAAGGAGAATGAACCCTACAGGCATGACATTCTCAAAGCAGATTATAACAGGCACAGGTTATGTCACTATATTTTTATATAATGCCAAATATGCTCAGCCTAAACAGTATACCCCTTCACAAGTAGCACCTTATTCACTAGGACCCACTATTTTATGAGACACATAACAAACATGAATCTGTGTGCAAAGCCATCCATTCCCATCCAAAGGATCACAGACCCAAAGTCATAGGTTACTATTGCTTGACTCTGGATCCTCCTCATAAAGACGAAGATTCAATTACTGCTTCCACAGGATTTGTGTTTGGTGAGACTGAATATCATTGGCCTGATTTAAAATGTGCAGAGCAATACAGGGGCAATAAGGCTAGCTACTGGTATCACAGAGAGGCTTAACCAAGATTGTTCCTGATAGCCTGGGAATTGGGACTGGCCATGGTGGCCTCAGTGACACTATCATGAACAGTGGAATTATTGCAGATTGAAAGGCAAAATTATCTTGGATCAACTTCAGCTCCCTGAAAAGTATCACCCACCTCTATGTCTGACCAACAGTCTTGTGACTGTTGAGCAAAACTTTTTGGAATGCAATAATCCACAGAACCACTAGTGTCCACCTTGCACAAACTAAGAAAGTCTTCCGACCTGTAGCAGAAATCCCTCCACATTGCTATAAGCTGCCTATTCAATATCACTACCATTGCCATTGGTAAATGTACCAGGTCATGACTTCTTTGCTCAGTGACTATAAAAGTTCCTGTAAGCACTTCCACAGTGAAACACTTCATCTAAGATACTCCAAGTCAATTTTTCCTGAACCATGGTCACTCATATTTGGCTTAGGATAAACTCTCTTCTGTTCCCTTTGGAGTATGAGCTGGGTTTTGCATCAACCTTTGCAGCAAATGCATAAGGTTGGATATAAATACTCTCACAAGGCAGGGGCTCAGTATATCTTCTACAGAGAAACTGGAGCCGGGGATACAACTTAGAAAGCACATGCATGTCCTAAATATGAGAGCTCACCAGCATCCCAAAGCTTTCAAGAGCTGATTCCTGATATCCAGGCCAACAGGTCAGCCTGAGAAGGCCAGTGTTTAAGAAAGAACTGACCTCCACATTCTGCCTTCTCCCTACCAAGCACAGAAACTTCTAGAAATGGGATCTGCTGCAGAATATTTGTTTAACTATACAAAAATGTATTGCATTTGTTTAACTATGTAAAGATGTGTTACATTTGTTTAATTATGTAAAGATGTATTGCTGTTTTACCTTGCCTGCCTAAGGTACTTGATTGGCCTATTAAAAAGTTAAATGGTCAATAGTGAAGGTGGGAGTAGAGATGGAACTTCTGGGAAGAGAGTAAGTAGTAGTAGGAGTTTAGACTCAGGAAAAAAGAAAAGAGACACCAGGGAGATGCCAGGAGGTGCACAGCCAGACACAGAGGAAGCCGGAAAGTGGGATAGACAGAGTAAAAGAAAGGTAATAGGTCCCATGGCAAAACATTAGATGACTAGAAATAGGTTAAATTAAATTAAAAGATCTGGAAGGACAAGCCTCAGCTAAGACTGAGCATTCATAATTCATAATAAGTCTCTGTGTCTGTTTGGGAGCTGATTGGTGGCCCTCACCAAAAATCCAACGACAGGGGTCTGCTCCTTCTGCTAAGCATAAGGGCTCTCTGTGGTTCTTAGTCACAGGAAAGCCAGACAGAGCTGGAAATTCCAAGGGGCTTTACTATAAAGAAATTTACATTGGGAAAATTCAACATCTTTAGCACTGGTTTCTCAAATTAAGAGCAGTGGAGGAAGGCTATCTGGATGCTGGTATCTGAGTTCTTTGTGTGGTCCTGTGGCAGTTGGCCAGGTGACCTTGTTACTCAGGATGAGCCTCCTAAATGTTCCTCTCTGTGAATCCATATGAAATAGTTCTTGATGTGAAAAACCTTCCTTGCTCACTGCTTGAAGGGTCTGTACATGTTAGGGGAGCCCCAAATTCCAAGTTTAGAATCTTTCATCTTTGCAGGGTGAGGTGGAGTTGGTGCCCTCACTCAGTTCTGTTCTTCTGGTTCTAAATCTTTTCTGGATGAAAAGCGTATAATTAAAACTCTATATACATGTAATCTTAATTTGACACAACATACTATATATGTGGCTCAGCTCTTGTTTAGAAAAATAGATGGTTTTGAATAGCAACCATGTGGCTCTTCTCTATCTTGGCTGATGACCTCATCAAGATGAAAGCAACCACATGACTGGCAGTCATCTTTACTAAGGTTAAAGCAAGCATATATATCTTATGACTTCTCCATCTGATGATGACCATGTTGCCAGAGTCCAGCTTCAACTTTAGTTCAGGTCCTAAAGAGGAAGTGTGAAGTGGGTAAAGAGAAGGAAGAAACTAACAAAATCTGAGGGTGAATTGGGATGGCTGACCATTTATTTTATTTTTTAAAAAGGCTTTTATACTCACAAAAATATTAGAAAGGGGCTTATGAACTGGAGTGGAATTTGTGAGCAGGAACTGAGAAAGCTAGCACTGACCTTGATAAGTTAATAGGTACCACAGTCATATGTTATTGGAAGGGCTATAAAAGTTCTTCTTGCCAGGGATAAGGAGATTGGCCACCTTTGTAGCAAGCAGGAACTTTCTTGTATCCCCTGAGGAAATGGAGCTTTTGTTTAAATGACTGACTTTGGGAAAAGGACTTTCTTAGGGGACTAGACCTCCATTATAGATCATTGCAGCTTTTTTGTTTGACTTAGTTTATCCAAATATCTAAAGCTTAAAAAGAACAAAGATAAGGCTAGACAAATATTACTGTGAACCTGAGTAGACTTTAGGAATTTATAAAACTCAATTATCAATTATCAAACATATGTTATTACGTATCTAGTAATTTTTTGTTTTTGTTTTTAGCAGCTTGGTGTTAACTTGTGTAGGAGTAGATGGAGTTATCACATTATATGGTTTCATAGTGGCAAGTATTATTTTTTCCCCAAAGAATACTTTGTTTATAGAGGCTGCCATTTTATACATTTTTATCCTTCAAAGCCCATGCAAAATTTCCCAAAGGGAAAAGCATTAGAGAACTCTCATAACACATAGTAAGAGTCATTAAAAATGAAAGTAAAAGGGTGCTGGAGAATTTGGATCCTTGAAGAATATATGTCAAACTACCTATGTCTTCACTAACTGCTAAACATCAAACTGCTAAATGTTTTTAGATAAATAACAACATATGTTTGATAAATCATGATTTATAAGTCCCAAATGTCTACTTAAGTTCACAGTAATGTTTTGTCTATCTTATAAGGATACACCATAAAAGGATCAGTGTAGTTGTTCATTTCTTTATGGGTTGTATCTATGACTAAAAGTTTTATTTTGATACTAGAAGAACTTCAGTTCAAACTTTGTTACTTTTTAAGGCTAAGCCTAACAGGAAAGTAATGCCCCTCAACTGAATAATGTATGAACAAAGTGTGGTACATCTACACAATGGAGCATTACTCAGCAGTAAGAAAAAAATGATATCCTGAAATCTGCAGGCTAATGGATGGATTTGGAGAATATCCTCCTGAGAGAGGTATCACAAACCTAGAAAGATAAGCACAGGATGTACTCACTCATTAGTGAACTCTAAACAAAAAAGCGAAAAGCAAAACATGTCCAAGCTGCAAACCACAACCACTGAACAGCTTGGGATCTGAAACACCCTGGACTGACACCTGGGATCCCACTCTACATATAGGAACACCTGACTCAGTCTTTTTTTTCTTTATTTTGTATTTATCAAGAAAAACAGTAAAATGAATTTAAAATGCGGAAAAGTTAACAATAACTATAAAGAAAATAAAAATCATAAGCATGACTTATCAAGGGTGATAATGCAAATAAGTTTGCTACACATAAAATTACTTTGTGTTCAGCTTTCCCTCTGAATTTTCTTTTTTTATCCCTGTATATCCTTATTCAAGGTCCCTTCCCCCTCCTGCCACATCAGGTCATTTTTTCTTCTCCACAACTCCCCATCCCCTCCCTGGGCAGGCAGTAGACAGTCCCATGGTCCCACTGACCCAATAATGCTTGGATCAGTCTCCACTCTTGGCAAATCCAGTTTTGTCCCCCCTCCCTCAAGAGTGAGTCAACACCTGGCTCAGTCTTGATGTTGGGGGGAGAAAACTGGATTTGCCAGGAGTGGAGGCTGAACTGAGCAATACTGGGACCTTGGGACCTTAGGACCACCTGCCATGCTGGAGGGGAGGATGGGGAGATGTGGAGAAGAGAGAATGACCTGATGTGGTGGGAGGGGGAAGGAACTTTGAATAAGGATATACAAGGATAGAAATTGTGACTTCTTTATTCATAATAAAAAAAGAAAATGGAATGTAAAGTTATATTCTTATAAAACCTTATAAAACCTACTAACTTATTGTAAACTGTTAAGGATAATAAAAATATGCAAATTAATAGTCAGTCATGTTATTAAGTTATGAAATTCTTTAATATGTTCAGAACTATACTTGTAGACATTTATCACACAAACTCTAATTAGCATATAATGAAAACTCACAGCCAGATAATTATTTCCCGCAAGAAACAAACCACAGCAACCCAGCCAACTCCTCAGACCTGTCTCCAGGAATCCTCCAACCAAATGCCTCTGAGTCTTCAGCTGAAAAGAAAGGGAATGCCTCTGGAAAAACTGAAAAACTCTCTTCTCTTGCTCTGCCCAGCTCTCTGCCCATTCCTGTCACTTGACAAAGTCTTAATTTTCCTTTAAAAATCAAATTAGAAATCTTTTTCACTTATGTCCTTAATTGCTCTCTCAGTTTACATGGTAGAAATATCTATTCCAATATAATGTTTTATCTTTGCATTAAAATTTCTGTAGGAGAATGCTTAGAAGATAAAATAACCAGAATGCAATTAAGGTCTGGATCCACAGAATCCATGTATGCATCCTGTAATTTCTTTTCCACCAAAGCCAATTCTCTCTCAACTACAGTTGACAATTCCCTTGAACTATTTAAGTCCTTGTCACCATCTAAGATTTTGAACAAATTATCTAGTTCATGATTTTTTTTTATCCAAATAATGAGTCATAATTGGAATTGTTTCTTAGAAATCTTTGGAAATAATTAAGAGTCTGCAATCTATCTTTTCTGATTTGTACCTTTTGGGGTCTAATTTTTGGTGACTTATTTTACATCCTAAATAATTAATGGAATCTCCTATTAGTTTTTTTTTCTTTTTGCAATTTGTAATCCCCAAGCAGGCATGAATAAAGGACTGTTTTGGCCATGCCAGGAACCATAGAAGTAGTAGGCAGAGGAATTGGAGCATAGGTAGGAAGAGGGCAGATTTAGGACAGAGACAATCCAGCCGTTGAAGAATCAACATGTAACAAACTAGATAAGCTATGAGCCATGTGGCAGGACAGATTAGTGGAAATGGTAGCATTAAGATGAAAGAGCTAGCTAGCAATGTGCCAGAGATATAGGCCAAGCTGCATGAATTTAATACAACCGTCTGTGTATTTCTTTGGGACTTTAGGATTGCTGGGCCAGTTAAGCAGTAGCAGGCAGATCAGGACCTCTGGACTGTGGGACTAGGCAGGACAGAAATCTCGTACTAGATGGCATCCCAACGTGGGCTAAACATCCACATAAAGCCTGAGAAAGCTTAAATAGGGTTCCAGACACAGAAACAGAGCCAAAAGTGGCTTCTGAATTGTATCTCTGAAGTGGGTCATAGTATAGAGATGCCGCCACGTGCCAGTTGAGCTACAAAATTGTGCCAGGTTGGTATAAGCAACAAGCTGCTTTTTATGGATTTAAAGTTTCTGTTTATATTGAACAAAATGACAACAGAGTCAAAGATGGTATCTTGGTAGCAGCATATTCTGGGACTGCTCTGTTTGCTAGTGGTGAGCAGACACGGTTCCTTTAAGAAGCTTCCTGACTCAGCTTTATGTGTCTCTTTAAGAGACCCTGCTGCCAAAAGCTTAAGTGGAGTGAGCAGCAGGCAGCGGTGCTCTAGATAGTGTAGACCCTAAGATTCCCCAGAGTTGGGGTGGTACATAGCTCCATAATATTTAAATTCTGTTTCCCAGAATTGGGAAGGTAAGTCATGGCTCTAGCACCTTCATTATGTTGAAAAGACACTGAGCAGGGTGGAGTCAAGAGACAAAGCAGCACTGCATAGTCTAGAATTTTAAAAGCTCTTCTGGTTAGAAAATGATTAATGGCTCCCTCTTTCTTTGAGGCAGGGTCTCTCCCTAAAGCCAGGGCTCAAGTTCTCTTGGCTAGTCTGAGGTCAGCAAGTCTTGGTGATCCTGTCCCTGTCCCTCAGAGATGAGACCACAGGCATGTGCTGGAGGCTGTGAGGAGCCAAACTTCAATCCTCATGAGTTCAAAGAACGAGTGCCGAGCACAAGTGGACCGGTTTCCTGCTGCCAGATTTAAGAAATTTGCCACAAAAGATGAAGCTAGGGCCTTTGTCAGGGATTCTCTAAACCCAGATGGTTCAAAAGGGCAGTTAACACAGGAGAAGACTGGCAAGCAGCCTCGGGAACCTCTGGATGAGGATGAAGATCTGCCAGAGCCAGGGGCAAAGCACACCTGTCAGGACAGGAAGCCAGCTGCCCTAGTGAGCAAGGACACATTTTCTTACATGGGTATGCATTCCTTGGGTTAAAAATGAACAACAATCAGCATGAATTCTTTTCCTTTACAAATGAGAGGAATTAAAGCTCTTTGTTGTTTTGTTGATGGTAGATTTTTTTGGAACAGAGTATCATTGTGTGGCCCTGGAGGCCTCAAACTCAGAGCTCCACATTGTGTGGCCCTGGAGGCCTCAAACTCAGAGCTCCTACTGAAATTAAAGGTGTAGGCAGTTATGCTAAAACTTAAAAAAAAAAAAAGAAAATGATTAATGATACACAATGAAACAGATTCAGATGGAGAAAACCTCTCAGTGGATTAAAAAAGTGTATGAAAAAGAATATGTAGACTGACAGAGAAAAGAAAAAGGGTATATAAATTCCCTTAAAAAAGACAAATAGGATAATAAAAATATAATAAGCCATGTAAAGATGGAAAATATATAAAGAGTCTGGATTATGGTTATTATTATGTTTTATTTTATTTTTTTAACTGTTAATGAGCTAACTGAAGAAAGACAATTGATTGCAAAGGCTGCTAAGTTAAGAAAACATATATTTTAAAGGTATCGTGACTTTGAAATTTGGGTCTAAGGATATGTTGCTTTGAAAAAGAAACTCTGCTTTTGTTTCCATAGAAGAGCCTGTGGATTGCTTCCAGGTACATATGGTTTAGTCAACCAAGACCCAGTGATCTTTGATGGGAAGAGATGTTCAGATCAGCTTTAAGGCTATGGACCAATATGATCCAGGCTCAGGACCCCAAAAGATTTCCAGTGCTTATTAATCAGTAGGAAGTATTAATAGAAAGCTACACTCAAATTCCCAAAATAAAGTTTATAAATGTTGATTTTTATTATAAATGGTTAATGGACATAGTTAATCTTTTTCTTAGAAGCAAAAGGGGGATATAGTATATGAATAAATTTAAAAGAGATTATTGAATTTACTTTAATCCAAAAATCAACTGTTAATCTCAAATATTTTATATTGGTATTAATTTTGGTTTATTGATACAAATTTAAGGTAATTTTGTTATGCTGTATGCATTTTCTACTTTTGTTTAAGGTATGATGTTTATGCAACTTATTTAAAATTGTAATATATAATTAAGAAATGCAGATTAATGGTCATCTATGATAACCAAACTTATAGTCATGTTAGATAAATTTTTAGGTATTCAAAAATATTTTTAATTAGATAGGTAATCTTCAAACACTTCAAAGACTTACATAATATGGCATTTAAAATATTTTAAGAACTTAGACTTTTCTGGACAATAAGACAGGTCTGCTTCTGGCAGCACCAATCTACTTCAAGAGAATAATGGGCATCAAAGAAACTTCATGTGGAATTTACTTTGTTTGTGGCAATAGTTAGCTACTGGACAAGAAACTGTTCTTATATTAACTGATTGACAGTATGATGTATAAACAGGACATGCAGGTTTTATAGGAAAGTGATCTTTGAACTTTGATAGAACAAGTCAAGATGGTCTTTTAGGTTTCTGACTTGCAGAAAAAACTGCTGGTCAACTTTCAGGATACAAGGAGAAGTAACTGATGAACTATGCCAGAGTGGGCAGAGCAGTCCTTCAAATTTTCTGCTTCACTGAAAGTTATCCAGAGACTCTGGGCCTGTAGACTAAAGATGGATGCCCCAACATCACAAAGGAACTTTACGTGACTGTTGAGGCAGATAGGTGTGTGTCATCTCTGTCATTTCTAGATTTTGGAAGTTGCTTGTACTTTCTGTTCATCCAGGTAATATTATCCTTCTGTGGTCTTTGATGTTATAAAGATTTGATAATTATAGGTATAGTTTTTCTTAGTTATTTTAAAGGTATACTAAATATGAAACTTTAGACTCATAAGGATAAGGTAAATATAGAATAATTTCTTTAATTTTGCTAAATACAAATAGACTAGGTATTGTAACTATAATTCTTGCTTGATAGCTGTTTGTTATATGTAATTTTGCTATGTTGAAATTGAAATCTTCCTTTTTGATTAGACAGAAAAGGGGAAGTGATGTGGGATGTCTGTATGCTGTAAATAAAGGATTGTTTTGGCCATGCCAGGAACCATAGAAGTAGTAGGCAGAGGAACTGGAGCATAGGTAGGAAGAGGGCAGATTTAGGACAGAGAAGATCCAGCTGTTGAAGAATCAACATGTAACAAACTAGATAAGCCATGAACCATGTGACAGGACAGATTAATGGAAATGGGTTGAATTAAGATGAAATCGCTAACTAGCAATGTGCCAGAGACATAGGCCAAGCAGCATAAAATTAATATAAGTGTCTGTGTGTTTCTTTGGAACTGTGGGATTGCTGGGCCAAATAAGCAGTGGTGGGTAGATCAGGATCTCCAGATCATGGAACTAGGTAGGCCAGAAACCTTGAACTATACAGGCAAACTTTTTTTTCACTTCTTTCAAATGTATCTATATTTGAGTCACCTAACACATTATCGTCCACGTGGTAGTAAATGATAGATTGTGGGAATAGCTTACATATCACTTCTAATGGCTGTTGTACAAAATATTGGCACAGAATGGGGGCTATTTACCGTTCCCCATGGGAGAACCCATCATTGATATCTCTTTACAGGCTGAAAATTATCATAAGTGGGTATTGTAAAGGCAAATTTTTCTTTGTCCTATTCTTGTATAGATATAGTAAAGAAAGAATTTTTTAAGTTAATAACTATAATAGGCAATTCTTTAGGTATCAGAGAAGGCAAAGAAATTCCAGATTATTGTAGACAGTCCATTAGCTGAATCACCTTTATACCACTCTTAGATCTGTTACCAGTTTTTATTTTTCAGATTTCTTTTTTTTTTTTTTTAAATCTCATGCTGTTTGGCTTATGTCTCAGGCACATTGCTATGTAGCTCTTTCATCTTAATTCAACCCATTTTCAAGAATCTACCTGGTCACGTGGCCGTGCCTGTGGCCCTTGGCTCACCTTGGTCCTACATGCTTCTTGGACAGCTGGATGGAGACTGACTGACTCTGCCTTCCTTCTACCTGCCTCTACTCTGATTTCTCTACCCACTTCTACAGTGCTCTACATAGACCAGAACAGCTCTTTATTTACAGAATTGCTGATTTCTTTTTGATAGCAAGTATAGGAGAATTCCAAGGGCTGGTTAATTCTTCACTGTGCTGTGCATTAATTGCTCTTGTACCAGCTATGCTAAAGCCTACAATTTCTTTTTTATTAAATGCCATTACTGAACCCATATACCCTTATCTTTTAACCATTTTGAAGGTAGCACTATTGGTGACTTTGAAAGATCAGCAGCTGTTGTACCCTGTTTTTATAAAACCTGAATGGTTGGTGATTGTTTCTCATAATACCTTCTAATGTTTTTCCCAGAAACATATATTAGTTTATGTTTTATTTCTGTTATTGGAGAACTGTTAATCTGAGTATTCCATTGTTGCAGTAAGTGTTGTTCCCATAAATTCATAGAAATATTAATTACATAAGGCATTAATTTTCCTCTCTGTCCTTCTAGCCCTATTCATTCAAGCCATCTTGCACTCTGTCTTACATGGAGTTTGCTCAGAAAATTTTGGAATCAATCTACCTTAAGACCCAGCAAAACCACTCTTGTAAATATTCCCAAGGATACTCAATTATACCACAAGAACACCTGCTCAACTATGTTTATAGCAGCATTATTCATAATAGCCAGAACCTGGAAACAAACTAGATGCCTCTCAACCAAAGAACTGATAAAGAAAATGTGATACATTTACAAAATTGAGTATTTTCAGCTGTAAAAAATAATGATATCATGAAATGTGCAGGCAAAGGGATGAAACTAAAAAATAAAAAATCATCCTGAGTGAGGTAACCCAGACCCAGGAAGACAAACATGGTATGTACTCATTCATAAGTGTATATTAGATGTAAAGCAAAGGACAACCAGGCTTTTGTCCACAACCCCAGAGATTTTTATTATTTTATTTTTCAAATGTGACAAAGCCTGTCACTGGGTGCAAAATTTCCTTTCATTTCACCTGCAGCCAGGATCCTGTCTAAACTGTGGACAAACAGAAAACTAGGGTGTTGATTGCCTTGCTTTGTCTAGACAAGGTAGGGCAGTCTTCCCCCCTCCAGGTTCCTAATTCACAGGAAAGTCTGTCAGGTTTTCTGGGTCTGACAAGTGAAGACTGACCCTGCCCTGGCACCTCTGCCCCTAATCATTACAGATGAACCTGGGGTGATTGTCCAGGTAGCCAGTAAGTTTGTTATTTTTTAAAAAAATATATTTGGAAGCTGCTTGGTGTTGACTTTCTTCTTACTTTAGTGGAATTTATACTTCTCAGATCTCTGATGGTATTGCGACGAGGCTAATGACAGCTTTGTCAGCTTAACAGAAACAACCAAGGCTTCAGCTGCCTCCTCAATTCTCTTCATGTGTAAAAATCAGGCCTCACTTTTCTAGAGCTATTACTTGGTCTAGACATAGTTTCCCTTGCTATCAGACTCAGCAAAGAATAAACCACAAAACTGATTTCAAAGTAACTTTTTACTATTCCCTAGTTAAAGGAACTCATTTTACAATAACTGTCCTCAGTTATCAACCACCTGTTTCTTGTGGTGAATGATTAGATAGAAAAAAAATAATGTAAAGTTTATGTAAGGTCTGAGGATGTAAAAGCTTAGTTGTGTAAATGCACAGAATAAGAAAGTGACTTAAGGTATATAAAAATAAAAAATGGGGACTGGAGAGATGACTCAGCAGTTAAAAGCACTGACTGCTCCTGCATAGGACCTGGGATCAATTTCTAGCTCCCACATGACACCTCACACTTGTCTGTAACTCCAAGATCTGACACCCTCACACAGACATACATGCAGGCAAAGTATCAATGCACATAAAATTAAAATAAATAAATTATTTAAAAAAAACGAAAATGTTTCAGATTTGTTCCCTTGCTATGCTGTTGTTATACAAAGACCAACAATTTAGAGTTTCCAAATTAATGGTGTTCTGATAAGGTATTAATCTAGCTCTGGTAAAGCATTACTGCTATTATACTCACAAGCTCAAGATTTTAAATTTGCTTTGGCTGTCTTCTGTGTATAGACTTAAAAGCCCTTCTTCTCATTGTGCTAAAATGTCTGTGTAGTCTATCTACATCCAGTTGTCCAGATAGAAGGAAGATATCTAGCTTTCACCATCTGTATTCATGCTGGCAATCAAGAACAAGGGACCTTTTGCTCTTCTGCTTCATGGAAGGTCTCTGTCCTTTCTGAGCTCATCTTAAAGAGAGTTCATGCTTTTAACTCAAAGACATGTCTCAAACTTCTATTATGGCGCAAAGGTGTGAGTCTACTGCTTTTTCTATAATGTGGATTTCAGTACAGATTACAAACAGTGATAATGCTAACATATCTAAATACTTTTCTTTGTAAACTTAAAAATTCATTTAAACTTCAGGAAATTGACTTGAATCCACTTCTCATGGGTCAAATGTACTCCAGATAAGTACTCCTGTGAATCAACAGCCGAAGTTTTCCCACCTACTGCCTATTCCTGAGGGTAGTATTTCTCCTTCTCTGGCCTTGGGACTCCCCTCCCCCAACTACTATTACCACTGGTGTAAAAGTATCAAATATTCATTCAAGAACAAAAATTTCTCCCTGAACATCTTAACTTCACCTTTTCTTCCTGGTCTACCTGTCTCAGCAAATTGCTGAAGAGCCAGCTCCAGGTGGTCCCTCTAAGTCAGCATCCTGAATGAACAACTTTAAAGAGCCTAGCTCCAGGTGGTCCAGAGTCACTGACTGCTCCAACCAGGCCTGCACTTTCCAGGCTCCAGGTGATCTCAAAGAGCCTGCACAGTGAGTGAAACAGCCTGTTCTTCCTGGACTTGTCCAGCATCAGAGCGTTTTTGGGTCCCTAAAGATGTCAACACTCTCAGACATCAGAAATCAGTCTAAAGAGCATGATGCTCCCATTCCTGCCTCATCATTACCCCTTCCATTTTCTTTGTCTTTTGCAATAGACAAAAGAGGAATTTAGAAACCAGCTCCTTCCACACCACTCAGCCCACTAGCAGCTAGATGTCATGAGGAGCCCCCAACCCTTTAAAAGGTCCCTGCCATCACAGATCACTCTTGTTCTATCTCTCTCCTCTCACTCTCTACTCCTCCCTATAAGCCTCTTATATGAGAGACCTGTTGCATGATGCAATCTTAACCCTAACATTGGTTCTATTTCTAAATCCTAGCTGGTACACAATAGAAGTATGGAAGAAAGAAAGAAGAAAGAAAAAAGAGAGGGAGGAAGGAAGGAAGAAAGGAAGGGAGGAAAGAGGGAGGAAAGTGTTGTATAAGTTTTTCCCGGCCCGGTTTGGGGCTGGAGGTTTGCGACCTGGTGCGTGTGCGGCACTGGCGGTTTGGAACCTGGTCTGCGTGCCTGCAGCTTTTGTCCCCCAAAAGAAATGAAATCACACACTTATATACTTTAACACTGTTTGGCCCATGTCTTAAGCACGTTACTAGCTAGCTCTTTCATCTTAAATCAACCCATTTCCATGAATGTACCCACCACGTGGCTTGTAGCCCCTGGCTCACCTGAATTCCTACATGCTTCTTCTTCGGGGGATGGATCGAGAGTGGGCAACTCCACCCTTCTTCCTACCTGCATGTGTTCTGATTCTCCACCCACTTCTATGGTGCGCTACACAGGCCAAAACAGTTCTTTATTCACAGTACACAGAGAACATTCCTACCACAGGAAAGGAAGAAAGAAGGGAAGGGAGGAAGGAAGGAATGAAGGAAGGAGGGAAGGAAGAGAAAGAAACTGTCAGTTTCCTCATGGACTTTATTTATGGTTTAACATTTTATATTTGATGCTAAAGAATCTCCAGTTAAATTTTCAACTCAAATTTTAAAGCTCAAACTTAACAAAGATAAAGCTGTAAAATCTTAATCTCATAAAAGCTATTAATTTATAAAGCATCATGTTAATTCATTTAGTGATAATCTTTATTTAGCCTCCTGTATTTTCAAGGTTAAGCCTTAATAGACAGTGGTTCTCAAACTCTTCAGAGATTTGCTGAATATGCCATTTAAAATGTTTAATGAACTACTTATTCATCACAGGAAAAATTGGTCAAGAGGAGATTTCAATCTTAAATATTTATGCCCCTAATATAGGGGCACCTACATATGTAAAAGAAACACTGCTAAAGCTCGAATCCCACATCAATTCTTACACCCTAATAGTGAGAGACTTCAATACCCCACTTTCAACCCTGGATAGATCAACCAGACAGAGCCTCAA
>PVIH01008368.1:49428-91622 GCA_004025045.1 Sigmodon hispidus | reverse complement strand
CCAAGGACCCAGCAATACCACTTCTGGGTGTATACCCTAAAGAGGCACATTCACACTCCAAAGGTATTAGCTCAACTATGTTCATAGCAGCATTATTTGTAATAGCAAGAACCTGGAAACAACCTAGATGTCCCTCAACTGAAGAATGCATTAACAAACTGTGGTACATCTACACAATGGAATACTACTCAGCAGTAAGGAAAAATGATATTCTAAAATTCACAGGCAAATGGATGGATTTGGAGAATATCCTCCTGAGCGAAGTCTCACAAACTCAGAGAGATAAGCAGGGGATGTACTCACTCACTAGTAGTCTCTAAACAAACAAACAAGAAAAAAAGCCAAACATGCCCAAGCGGCAAACCACAACCACGGAACAGCTTGGGATCAGAAACACCCTGGACTGACCCTTTGGATCCCACTCCACCTAGAGGAACACCTGACTCACTCTTGAGGGAGGGGGGAAAGAACTGGATTTGCCAGAAGTGGAGACTGATCTAAGCATTACTGGGTCAGTGGGACCATAGGACTGTCTGCTCCCTGCCCAGGGAGGGGATGGGGAGTTGCAGAGGAAAAAAATGACCAGATGTGTTGGGAGGGGGAAGAGACCTTGAATAAGGATATATAGGGATGGAAAAAAAAAATTCAGAGGGAAAGATGAACACAAAGAAAATATAGGTGTAGCAATCTTATTTATATTTCTTCCCTTGATAAGCCATGCTTATCATTCTTATCCTCTGTATAGTTATTGTTAACTCTTCCACATTTTAAATTCTTTTTACTGTGTTTTTTTTTTTTGATAAATACAAAATAAAGAAGGAAGAAAAAAAAAACAGTTAGAGGTACCATGTGGGTGCTGGAATACTGAACCTGGGTCTCTGCAAGATCAACCAGTGCTCTAAACTGCTGAGCCATCTCTCCAGCTCACCCCTCCCCCCCCATATACCTTATTAAGCCATTCAGAAAGCAAATTAATAATGTTTTTAATGTATTTTAAATTTCCAAGTACTTAATGAAATTAGATTTTAATCTGTGTCCCAAGTATATTTTGAATGGTTTTAGAGCATTTCTCATTAAATATTTGCAGCTATCTGTTGGCAAGCCTAAAGGGAAGAGTTAGACCTTCAAAAAAAAAGTGAGGAAAAAAAAAACAGTTTAATAAAAACGTATTTGCCCCTTCTTTGGCTGTTGTTCATAAAAAAAAAAAAAAAAAAAAAAAAAAAAAAGATTTCTCCATTACTTGTTAACAAGCCAAAGATGTTCCACCTGTTTCTTTTATCTTCTTTTATCAAACTCCATTACCAGCAAAAAGTAACCATATATATATATGAAATTTGGCATATCGATGTATTTCTTTTTACAGAATTTTAGGTTAAACTGTATAAGTGTGAGAGACTAAAAAAATAGTTTTCAGTTAGCAATGCAAGTTAGATAGAAAGTAAATTAGGTACAATTCTTTGGACTCACCAAAATAGAATAAATAATGGAATATTATCTTTGAATTTGTTTGTCAATTGTTAATAGACTAGACATTATTTATGTAATTATTGTTTGTATATATTATATTAATTGTTGTACCCAATGTATATAGTTTTTCTTATGTTTGTTATAACTTTCTTTTTTTTGACTCAAAAGAGGACACGTGGTGATATATTTTATATTTAATAAAATCAGCCTGAAAAAAAAAGAATATAAAAAAAAATAAAAAAAAAGATTAAAAGGTTCAATTGTTTCTCAATCCCATTTCTGTTTTTCTTATGAAATTTATTTTTCTAGAGTCTCACAATTTAAAATTGCTTCTTCTGTATCTTTGTGCAATATTCTTTTTTTATTCTTCATTTGTAGAATGATTCCATACATGCTTCATGACACTTTTTGTTATATTTGGAATTTGGGTGTTGTGAACATGGGTCGGAAACTTCAGATACACCAAATCACTTGACATGATTGTAAAACACAGAGGATTCACAAATTGTAGCTGGCTGATAGCTCTAGACTACGTTCTCCAGTAGGTCTTGAAGTCTAAGCACATGACTAGAGGGTAAGCTGTGCAATCAGGAACAAAAATATTCTGTATAGAGGCAAGAAATTCAGTAACAATAGAAGCCATAGCTGACTCTGTTCTGATTTTTAGCTTCCTGTGACTGCTTGTTGAAGCTGTACTGCCCATTGTCAAAGGACTTTGAGATGTCACAGTCCTACTCTCCTGTTAAAGTCAAGATTGATTTTCTTGTTCACTTGCTTATCTAAGAGCTTATTCCCATTATTCATAGTAGCTGATGTCCCAGATAATGCTCCGATAAAAAGCTTGTGTCCTAGTGGGCAATTAAGGTTCAAAAACAAATTATGTCATTTTGGTAAATAAAATAGTGTTCATTGAGCAATTTATTAAAAACTTCTTGGGTACCAACTAATTTTCTAGGTCCTCTAAGCTTGTACCAAACCCCCTCAGATACTCTTTTATCTTCATTAAAGCCAGTATCTTAGATAAAAGTTGGCCAGTAGCATCAAGTGAGTAAAGAAAGAATACCTTTCTTTAATAGATGTTAGATTTAGACAAAAATGAAGAAATCACAGGTTGACACAGATCTCACAATATAGTCCAGACCATCTTTTAATTCAGAAACATTCCTGCCACAGCCTTACCATATGTGGGATTATAGGAATGAGTTAAAATGCCTGGTTTACCTTACTTTTCTACTGTAATGTAAATTTTATTATATCATTTTTTAAAAAAATATCTACGAAACAGGTCCTTTTTGCATGTATCCCCCTGCTTGTGTATCCTTCCCTCTTCCAAATCCCTCCCAGTCTGCCTTCAGCCTTCCCACCTCATCCCACGGTTTCCTCCCCAAAAATGGCAACAAGTCCCAACGTGGGTCAGCTCAGCATGGCACATCTATTCCGGGCAGGTCCGATTTTCTCATTCCAATATCAAGGCTGGGTTAGGCACTCCTCTGCAGGGAATGGGCTCCTAGGTGCCAGCCCATTTACAGGAACACAGTCTAATCCCACCCTTAGAGGCTCTACATAATGTCCATGCTAATCAACAGTTGCCTACTTTTGGAGGACCTAGCTCTTTTTCCTATGGTTCTCCAGGGGCTGTCCTTGATTCAGTGTGCTCTCCAGAGCTCCAGACAGCCATCTCTATGTGACTCCTTCTAATATTCCCTATCCTCTTGCTCATACAGACTCTTCAGCTGGAAGGGGAGTTCAGCCCAGTGCTCATCCATGGATCTCTGCCTCCACCTCTATTCATTGTTGGATGTAGTTTCTATAATGGCACTTAGCATGGTTATTCATTTGATTATAGGGGAAGTCCTGTCTAGGCACACCCTCCATTATTGGTTGGGGACCTATCCAGGGACATCCTGTAGGTTCTTGGGAGGTTTCCCTAGCACCCGGTCTCTTTCCAACCACACATTGGCTTTCTCTATCAAGATATCATCTTTTTTTTTCTTCCTCTTTGTTGCTTCTCTCACTCAACCATCTCTTTCTCTCATGATTTGTTCCCACCTCTCCTTGGTTACTACCTGTTATGGTCCCAATTAGTTAAGGAGATCATCTCTATTTTCTCTTGTTAGAAGAATCCTCTGGCTGTCTCACTTAACTTCCTTCTGATCCCAAGCTGTTCAGGGATTGTGGTTTGCAGTTTGAGTATTCTTTACTTTTTGACTAAAGTCCACTTATGAGTGAGTATATTCCATGTCTGTCTTTCTGGGCTTATAATAACTCACTTAGGAAGATAGTCTCCAAATCCATAAACTTGCTTGCAAATTTTAGGATATCATTTTTTCTTACTGCTGAGTAGTACTCCATTGTGCAGATGTTCCACAGTATGTTTATCCATTCTTCAGTTGAGGGGCATCTAGGCTGCTTCCAGGTTCTTGCTATTATGAATAATGCTGTTATGAACATAGTTGAGCTAATGCCTTTGGGATGTGAATGTGTGTCTTTAGGGTATATGCCCAATAGTGGTATTGGGGAGATTGATTCCTAGTTTTCTAAGGAACTGCCATACTGCATTCCAAAGTGACTGAACAAGTTTACACTCCCACCAACAATGGAGAAGTGTTCTCCTTGCTCTATATCCTCTCCATCATAGGTTATATCTGTGTTTTTGATCTTAGCCATTGTAACAGGTGTAAGGTGATATATATCTCAAGTTTGTTTTGATTTGCATTTCTCTGATGGCTAAAGATGTTGAGCACTTTTTTAAAGTGCCTTTCAGCCATTTGTAATTTTTCTGTTGGAATTCCCTTTTAAGCTGTGAAGCCAATTTTTAAAGTTGGGTTATTTAGGGTTTGGGGCTCTAGTTTCTTGGGTTCTCTATGTATTTCAGAGATCAGTCCTCTGTCAGATGTAGAATTGGTGAAGGTCTTTTCCGATTTTGTATGCTGTCATATTTTCTTATTTACTGTGTCCTTTGCCTTATAGGAGCTTCACAGTTTCAGAAGGTTCTATTTATTGATTGTTGGTCTTAGTGTCTGTGTTACTAGTGTTACATTGAGGAACTGGTCACCTGTGCTAATGTTTTGGAGGGTATTTCCCACTTTCTTTTCTATCAAGTTCAAAGTGACTGGGTTTAAGTTGAGGTCTTTGATCAACTTGGATTTGAGTTTTGTGCAGGGTGATAGGTTTGGATATATTTGCATTCTTCTACATACTACCATTAGGTTTTGCCAACACCATTTGTTAAAAATACTATCTGTTTTCCATTGAATATTTTTGGCCTCTTTGTCAAAAATCAAGTCTTCATAGGAGTGTGGGTTAAGATCAGGTTCTGAGACTATTCCATTGATCCACAAGTCTGTTTTTATGCCAATACCAGGCTGTTTTTATTGCTAGTTCTATAGTATAGCTTGAAGTCAGGGATGGTGATGCCGCCTGAGGTTCTTTTGTTGAGCAGGATTGTTTTGGCAATCCTGGCTTTCCTGTTATTCCATATGAAGTTGAGTATTATTCTTTCAAGGTCTATTAGAAAATTGTGTTGGTATTTTGATGGTAATTGCACTGAATCTGTAGATTACTTTTGGTAAAATTGTCATTTTTACTATGTTAATCCTATCTATCCAGGAGCATGGGAGGTCTTTCCATTTTCTGATATTCTCAAACTGATATTGTCAAACAGGTTTGTTACTTCTTTGGTTATAGTTAGTTACACCAAGGTATTTAGTGCTATTTGCAGCTATTATAAAGGGTGATGTTGCTCTCATTTCTATTTTCAGCCCTTCTATCTTTAGTGTATAAGAGGGCTACTGATTTCTTTGAGTGAATCTTATATCCTGCTACATTGCTGAAGGTGTTTATCAGCTGTAGAAGTTCCCTTGTAGAATTTTGTGGGTCACTTATGTATACAATCATATCATCTGCAAATAGAGATAGTTTCACTTCTTTTTTTCCAATTTGTATCCCCTTAATCTCCTTTTGTTCTCTTATTGCTTTAGCTGAAACTTTGAGAAGTATATTGAGTAGATAAGGAGAGAGGGAACAGCCTTGTCTTGTTTCTGATTTTAGCAGGATTGCTTTGAGTTTTTCTCCATTTAGTTTGATGTTGGTCTTTGGATTGCTGTAAATTGCTTTTATTATATGTAAGTATTTTCCCTGTGTTCCTAATCTCTCCAGGGCTTTTATCATAAAGGAGTGTTGAATTTTGTCAAATGCTTTTTTTGGCATCTAAGGAGATGATCATGTGGGTTTTTTTTTATTCAGTTTGTTTATATGATGGATTGCATTCACAGTTTTTCATGTGTTGAACCATCCCTGCATCTCTGGGATGAAGCCTACTTGATCATGGTGGATGACTTTTTGATATGTTGTTGGATTCAGTTTGCCAGAATTTTCTTGAGTATTTTTGCATCAATGTTCATGCGGGAGATTCATCTGTAACTTCCTTTCTTTGCTGCATCTTTGTTGTCTCCCAATGGGTATTTCATTTAACTCAGCCAGTTAAATCCTTCTGTATCCTTTCCTCCCGAATATCTATCTCAGAGGTGAATTCACCAACTTGGATACATTTGTCACTTACCCTGTTTACTTGTATCTTCTTTGAAGCCATTCAGTATTTTAAAATTTAGACCTCTGTGTTTATTTTCTGGTATTATACATTGAGTTTTTGTTATGGAAGTGTCATAAGACTTTGCCATGCTCACATTTCTAGTTCTTTGAAAAATTTTGTTTCTGGATCACAATTTGTGCCATGTTGTTGAATAACTCTTTTATGAGTGTCTTCCTAGTGAACAACTTTTCTCAAGGTCTCAATCTCCAACAACATTCCATAGGAGACAGCATACTTAGTCAACAACAACAGAAAAACCCAGCCCAATATCTAAATTTAGAAAGAAAGGAAAAGTAGTTGAAAACAACTGTACTTCTAATACTGATGGGGCTACCATAATATAAAATAGCTGTAAAGTACACGTTAATAAATGCAAAAGTATTAATAAGAAAATAGTTCAGAACATTTGCATGCCTGGCAGTAAAGAGAGAAACAGCCAAGCAGGAAGGAGAGAAGTGTATGGGGTGATGTTACAGAGAGGGATGGTGAGGGTAAAGAAGCAGGTAGTAAGAGCAACAATAAATACTGACAATAGCCATTCACTGCTGATGAGCTGAGGAGTGGATGCTTGATGCTTTTGCTTCAGAAGCTTGGTGGGTGTGAACTGTTGAGTTGTGATCATTTTTCATCCTTTCCTCTAGACAGATCAAGCCATGATAAACTGAAAAGAGCCTGAGCCCCACCTGACATCATTCCCAGTCAGTTTGGAAAGACTAACACAGGGAACCCTGCTGGCCTGAGTTCTCACAGTGATTTTTTTGTTCAGGTGCCAAATCAGCAAATGCAAGAACAACCATGATTCAATTCCCATTGGCCAGTGTGGTAATGGGAAGGGAAATACCAGGGAGGATGTCCTTTCCTCAAATTTCTCTGTGGACCTCAGAGAAAGAATGAGGGGCCTATCAAAGTAATATGGAGAGTGTGGGGTGGAAAAAAGCACTAAGTGTTCCTCTTTGCTTGTATTCACTTAAATCTACTACTTGTCTTCCTAGAGAGAAGGACAACATTTATAAAGTGAGGTGGTTTCTATCAGCCCACAAGCCCTTCTACATATACCTATACTTTTTTATCTACAGAAAATCACAGTTAGTTTTCAGGACCCACAATGAATTCAGAATCAAAAACCCAACCTCTGCTCTAAAATGCTTCTAAGTCACATTTACAGCTATATCTTGGACATTCCTGGGTTGCAGAATGATATGACCATCATTATTCATCTCTGTAGCATAAGAAATTCTTCAAAACTGTAAGAATTTCCCATAGAAAAAAATCATTATATTTTTCTATTAAAATGTACTTAGTTATTAATTAACAAGATAAATTTTTTATTTAAAAAATTTTAATATAACCACAATTGATTCTCCTCCTCTTCTCAGTTATCGCCAGCTTCCTCCCATCCATTCCCCAGAGAGGGTAAGGACTCCCAGGGTTAGTTAATGCAGTTTGGCATGTCCTATGTTCTGTATTTGTTTTCTGGTACTCTGTTTTTCTTGTTGTTGTTGTTTTGTTTTGTTTTTGTTTTTTGTGTTTGTTTTAATTATTATGAATAAAGAAGTCACATTTTCTATCCTTGTATATCCTTATTCAAGGTCCCTTCCCCCTCCCACCACATCGGGTCATTCTCACTTCTCCACATCTCTCCATTCCCCTCCACACAAGGGCAGGTGATCTCAAGGTCCCAAGGTCCCAAAATTGCTTAGTTCAGCCTCCACTTCTGGCAAATCCAGTTTTCTCCCCTCAACATCAAGACTGAGTCAGGTGTTCCTCTAGGGGGAGGGGGATCCAAGGGGTCGGTCCAAGGTGTTTCTGATCCCAAGCTGTTCAGTGGTTGTGGTTTGCAACTTGGGCATGCTTGGCTTTTTTTGTTGTTGTTGTTTAGAGTCCACTAATGAGTGAGTACATCCTCTGCTTATCTTTCTGGGTTTGTGATACCTCACTCAGGAGGATATTCTCCAAATCCATCCATTTGCCTGCAAATTTTAGGATATCATTTTTTCTTACTGCTGAGTAGTACTCCATTGTGTAGATGTACCACAGTTTGTTAATCCATTCTTCAGTTGAGGGACATCTAGGTTGTTTCCAGGTTCTTGTTATTACAAATAACGCTGCTATGAACATAGTTGAGCTAATACCTTTGGAGTGTGACTGTGCTTCTTTAGGGTATACACCCAGAAGTGGTAATGCTGGGTCCTTGGGGAGATTTAAAACAAGTAAGAAATATTTACTTCAAATTTTCAACTACATTAGTGCTTATGATACATTCTTTCTCTTTTTACATTTCTTAACTATCCAGTAGACCACCTTAGAGAGTTGGACACTTGTGACATAGAAACAGAAGCACTTGCTGTTCTTCACAACCTCTCTGTTTTTTAGTTTCCAAAATGTGAAATGGAGACCAGCTCTTGTAGCCTAATAACCTTGGTTGGTCTCACATGGCTCTTAGTAACCAGCTCCATCCCTTCTTGACTCTTATTCTGATTCCATTTTTCCTCATTGGAAGGCCTCCAGAGTTCATGCTGTGGCTTCGATATTCCTCACCTGAGAAGAAATCTCAGCCTCAAGACAGAAGAAAAGCTGTGTTCAAATGGTTTCTTCCTGACACAGCACGGGCTGCTGAGCAGCTGTGCTGGAGCTACAGCTACCCCAGTGTGGGTAGATGACCTGCTTTGCAGGTAGCCCAAATCAGTAAAAATGTTTTATGGAAGAAGCTTTTAGAAATTTTAGGGTTTGACAAATAATTTCTATATGCCAATTTCATCTACCTTATGAACCAGGGTCACTTATTCTTACAGAGCAGGGCGTGGGTGAAAATTGGAGGGTATGCAACATCTACTCATGTCTTTCTCTTATTTTTTTTTAGGAACACTAGTGGAGAATTGCTAAGCACCCCAGCCTGGAGAACTAACATCACAGCAGTGAATGAAAACATCACAGCAGTGAATAAAAGTTATTACATTCTAAACACAACCTGCATCACCATGTTCCAAACTCTGGATATTCTTATATTCATCATTTCCCTGGTTGGCATAACAGGAAATGGGATAGTGTTGTGGCTTCTCGGCTTCAAACTCCACAGAAATGCCTTCTCTGACTATATCCTCAACCTGGCTGGGGCTGACTTCCTCTTCCTCTGCCTTCAGAATATCATACATTCTCATGTCCACAAAATCTACATCCCCAGATATTTGTTCATTCTTATTCTTCCTTTTTTCCATTTTACTTACCTCTCAGGTCTGAGTATTATCAGCGCCGTTAGTGCTGAACGTTGCCTCTCTGTATGGTGGCCCATCTGGTACCGCTGCAGACGCCCAAGGCACACATCAGCTGTCGTCTGTGCACTGCTCTGGACACTGTCCCTGCTACTGATCCTCCTGGACGGGAAACCATGTGGCTTATTTTATAGTAATTTTGATTATGATTTGTGTAAGAAACTAAATTTAGTCACTTTTGCATGGCTAATTACTTTAATTGTAGTTCTCTTAGGGTCCAGCCTGGCCTTGGTTGTTAGAATTTTCTGCGGTTCCCAACGAATGCTAGTGACCAGGCTGTATGTGACTCTTACCTTCACAGTGCTGGTCTTCATACTCTTCGGCTTGCCCTATGGGATCAACTGGTTCTTCTTATTTTGGTTTGTGGATGTGTATAGTGTTATTCCTTGCAATGTTTATAAACTTACAACATTCATGTCCTGTGTTAACAGTTCTGCCAACCCCATCATTTACTTCCTCGTTGGCTCTATTAGGCATCACCGATTCCAGAGGCAGACTCTGAAGATGCTGCTGCAGAGAGCCATGCAGGATACTCCTGAGGAGGAAGGTGGAGAGAGAGGCTCTTTAGGGAAGTCTGGGGAACTGGAAACAATCTAGTACAGCACCTGAGAGATGCTTAGGTCAGACGAAACTGGATTACGTGCCCATAAATCTCTCAATAAAATAAATGTTCTTGTGAAAGTTCAGAGATACGGGGCTTGTCAAGCAGGTTCTGCATGTGGCAGCCTAGGAGTTACTACTAGGGAATGGAACAGATATCACTATGGCTAACACCACCAAACACCTTCTGCCTGGCAGGTTGATCAAGGCCCTGCAGGAAAGGTCAGGATTTCTTTGGTCATTGAAGTTGACAGTGATAAAACAATGTTATATTTTGGCCAAATTTTATCTTTACATTTTTATACCTTTGTTTCAATGGTAAAAAAATTGAGTAAAATTATCCCCATAATCTTAGTCTCCTTAAATTTCTGAAGGCTATGGGATATATGTAAACTTCATAAATATTTCTTATATAAATTGCTTAATAAATAATATATATTATATATACATAAACATAAATGTATAATTTTTTTGCAACTTGTCAATTTGACATACAGACACTTCATTTCAACTCTTTGTTCCTGGTATCTCATCTTAACACCAACACAGAAAACGTGGTTGGATTTAAGCATTCCAGTCTCTGAGAATTTAAATGTGTTAAAAGTCCAAGGTCCCTTTAAAACTACAAAGTCTTTTAAATGTTGACTCCTATAAAACTGAAAACAAATTTCAGGCTTCTCACTGAAAAAAAAATAAAGATATGCAGAAAAGCAAGCCCCAAATCTAGCCCCATAAATCCAAATCTTGTTGCTCAATATCCACTATCCTGGACTTGCTTATGGTGTAGTTTCTCTCCAAAAGGCTTAGGCAGTCCCCCTTCTCCAGCTCTGCCAAATACAGCAACACAACTAATCTCCTAGGATCCTGAAAACTCCACTCCATGTTTGATACTGCCTTTGGCAGATATCCCATGGTCCTGGCATCACAAATTATCTGCCGTCTTTATTGTCACTATGATGAACCTACACTAATGGTCACTCCTTGCTCTTCCAAAGAGACACCTACCATATGGTGTCAATACTCACTTTCTATCCATGATTCATTTAGTCATGCACTTTTCATACCTTCAAAACTAGTATTACTTCAGAGATTCTTTTCATTCCACATTGCCCTATTTTGAACCATATCTTCTGTGGGCTGACCCTTAAAAATCGATTCCTATTATCTAAATGGTGCTGAACTCTTTTTAATCACATCTGATCCTTCAGCTCCAGGTGACTAACAATCCTATCATCTTTTGGGGAAACAGACTTGTCTAAATGATGCAGATCTTTTGATTTGGGGAGGTTTTCAATTTTTGGAGACAGGGTTTCTCTGTGTAGTCCTGGTAGCCCTGGCAGCTTTGGAACTTTCTCTGTAGACTACGCTGGCTGCAAGCTTAAAAATCTGTCTCCTACTGCTTCCTCAGTGCTGGGATTAAAGGTATGTGCCATTGTCACCGGCCTGCAGATCTGGTTTTAATAACAGTTGATTCTGTAGTCCCAGTTGACAACAGCCATAGACTCCTAGCACAGTATGTGACACAAATGTCTCCTGGCTCCATTCTTAATTTAGTCAGTACTCCCTCATGAAACTTCTCAAAACACACCTCCATAGTTTATTTCCAAAGCTCCTAAACTAGCTTCTTACTAGGTTTTGAGCATTCAGCAGAATTTCTAGCCCCAGGTTTTAAAATCCTATGCAATACTCCAACAAAAGAATCTGAAGGTATAAAACGCCACACGGCTATGTGTGTCCCAAGAACAGCTTTCACTCTGTACCAGTTTCAGTTCTAATTTCCCTTCCGTTGCTGTGATGAGGCATCCTGACTGAATTCATCTTAAGGAGAAAAGAGGGTTTATTTGTTCTATCCTTCCCCTCCCAGTTTATCAGTGAGGGGGAGACAGGAACAGGATGTGAGAGTAGCAGGAATGTGAAACACAAAGCATGAAGGAATACTGAATGCTAACTTTCTCTGGTTTGCTGATACTTGGCTAACATTTTTATACTGCCCAGAACTGTCTGTCTGGGGCTGCTGCTTCACTGGTGAACTGACCCTATGAATCAATTAATATCCAAGATAGGCATGCCCACAGGACAATCATATTCAGATGAATCTGCTACAAGACATTCCTCTCAGAGGACTCTAGGCTGTGTTGAGCTGACAATTCAACCTAACTGGGAAACCAGCTTCACACCAGCTTAAAAAACCAAGTTAGTTTTTATTCTAGATACATCAAAATTATTAATTTAATCAATAATTGTAAATTATTGGTATTATCAAATATATTAATGTAAAGTGTTACAAGCACCAGTATTTTAATTTTGATAGAGTTTAGTTAACTAGAGAGTCATATCCAAGTCGTAAATGTACCAATACATAGCACTTGGAAAATAAACACACCCATGTTTCAGAATACAATAAAGATCAAAATATTTCAACTTCTCTGAAAAACTCTACGGTTCTCAAAGTCACTTCTCTTGCCCAAGAGAAAACCATTGTTCCTATTGTATCATTATATTACTATGTACTAATTTAGCAAGGACAATATTGTGTATATATTTTACTGTAATCAAGCTTAACTAATGTATGATATTATTATCGTATGGTGTTGTCATTCATGTACAAAGTGTAGAGTTGATATGAGTAAACATGTGCATCTCCTCAAATGCCCATATGTATTATTTCATTTCCTAAGTCATTCTCATACAGCACAATGCGTTTTAGGAATTTATCAATGCCATTGTATTTCTTGAATTACCATTTATGATACTGAGTACTGTATAAGTAGATAGAAATACTATCATTTAGGTGTGTCATACTGGAATTGCATGTATATTATTATTAAAGGTATTTAAATGTCCTGTAAAAAAATAGAGTAAAATATATGTGGAAACTAAAGATAAACACACAGTAAGAGATTTTCCTAATACTACCATGGCGCTACTGCTTCACTCCCCACCAGAAATGCATGAAAAATATAGCCAGTCAAAGGACTGACTATGTGGCAAAGGATTATGGTGTCTTCATTCTTTAAATTCAATCATGTTCAGGAGTGTGAAACAGTATGTGCATTGTTTTAATATGAATTTTCTTGATATGTTTGGAAATTATGTATCTGAGTAACTGACTATGTATTTACTGGTTATTCATAAAAGATTTTTAAAGTTGTTTAAAGTTTAAACTTTCTGGTTTCAGCATTGATTTGCAAGTTTTTTAATTTTTAATTATGTGTATTGCATGTGTCCATGTGTATATGTCATAGTAATGCAGGTGACCATGGGGACAAGAGCTGTCATATCCCTCAAAATTGTTTTTGAGCCACCTGACGTGAGTGTGGGGAAGAAGGCTCAGGACCTCAGCATGAACAGTGTTTGGTATGACCTGCTGAGCTGTCTCTAGTTCATTACACATTTTCTTCTGTAGATTAATAACTGACTGATGATAGTAATGGCCAGAGTAAATTCTTTCTCATTTGATCATGTGACAACCTTTGGCTATTAGGGCAAATAATTTACACAAATAATTGCTAAAACACAAAACAATAGTTTTCTTCATGTCTTCACAGGGATTATTCTGAGTGCTTGCTCCACTGCTTCAAAGATTGACTGAGACAGAAACTTCATTCTCTTTAGCAGATTAAAATGATAAGGAAAATCTGGCTATGCCATGATCATCAAGGAGCAAAGACTTGAATGGGTCAGACACAGTATGTGATTAATGGTCTATCCTGGAGTTATCTACTCTCAGCCAAGCCCTACTACATAGTTTGCATCCTATCCCAACAATGCTGTCAAATCATGAGTCACGCGATTACATTCTTATGATGAAACTGAGACATCATAATACAATAATTCCCTTGAAGCCCTGTTATCTTTCATCCAAGCCTTTAACACATGATGATTTTATGGAGAACTTTAATATTTAAGCACAGCCCCTAAGACATATATCCCCACCATAATGTAAAACGTGTATTTAGCTAAATTACAACTTCCTTTCAACCCTGAAAACTACAATAGCTCCAGTTCTTCTCCAACCCCAATGAAAGCTCTCTTCTGAGACTTATCCTAGCTCCTAGCTCTTATCTTCCCATGATCAAGAAAGGAGTTACGTTCTTCCAGTCCATAATGGTGGTACAGAAGGCACACTGAATTTTCAGAAAAAGAGCAAAATGTCAGTGTCCTGATGCCTTTTGACTAAATAATTCTAAGTCAGATAACAAGGATCCTTTTTCTGAGATGCGAGCATCTTCTTCAGGGCTGAAGGAGAACACTGAGAAGAACAGACCTGGGACCCTGAGAGCACATGAAATACTCATGTCTTCCCACAACATTTTCAAGGTTCTTATTGCTCAGACTATGCCTCTGATGTGAGCATTACACTTTTTCGTTCAGTTTTTTTCCCATCATGTTTGGTTGTTCATTTGTTTTTACCTCTATATTTTCAGTTGTTTCCTTTAATCACCACTATTATCCAGTCAGTTGATGTATAAATACTACCAATTTTTATAAGTTAATTCTGAACCCTGCCTTTTTGCTGAACTTGTTACCAGATTTTTTCTGAATTTTTTAGCATCTCTTAATATATAATATGCCAACTGCAAATGGGGATAAGTTGACTTTTATTTTCATATGTATATATACACATATATATAGTCTTTAATTTCCTTCTCTTGTCTTATTGCTCCAACTAGAGAATCCAGCACTATATTGAAAAGGAATTGGGATAGCTGGTAGTGCAGTCTCATTGCTGATTTTAATGAGGTTTCTTAGAGTTTTAATACATTTAAGATAGTTGCCTATGGATTTGTCACATGTAGGCTTTATAATGTTAAGGTATATTCTCTTCAATTCTACTTCTCTAGGGCTTTTACCATGAAAACACTTTGAATTTTGTCAATGGCTATTTCTGTATCTATTGAGATAATCATGTAATTTGTTTGTAATCAAGTCTATTTACATAATATATTTATTGATTGACATATCTTGAACCTACCCTGCATTTCTGAAGTAAATACAATTTGGTCATGGAGAACAGTGCTTTTATTCAGGTTGCATTTATTTTACTGAGAATTAATGCATACATGTTCATCATGGACATTGTTCTCCAGTTGTTAAATTTTGTTGCTGTTGTTTCTTTACCTTGTTTGGCTATTACACTAATACAGGCTTTATAGAATGTGTTCATTTCTATTTATATAAATTTCATTCACCATATGTCTAGAAATCAGTACAGAGAATCAAAATGTAAACAAACAAATAAATCCGAAGCCTAAATTTGTCTTCTTTGTGTGTGTGTGTGTGTGTGTGTGTGTGTGTGTGTTTTAAATCACTTTATTCACCCATCATCTTTCAATGAAGTAAGAAGGTTTTTGCTTAAAGTCCACTAATGAGTGAGTACATCTCCTGCTTATCCTTCTTGGTTTCTGAGACCTCTTCTAACCTAGCTATACAGCTCCTTGGCATATGCCCAAAGTACTCAATATCGTACTGCACAGTCATGACCATTGCCACCCAATTTACCTAGGCAGGAAATAGAAAGAACATAATGTCCTTCAACAGATGAATGGATGAAATAATAAAATCATGGTGCCTAGACACAATGGAATACTATTCAGTGCTCTAGAACAATCCCTACTGTACACTGTGTAAATTACACTGTGACTGGTTTACTAATGAAGCTGACTGGCCAATAGTGGGACAGAGTAAGGTTAGGTGGAATAAACAGGTTAAGGACACTGGGAAGAAAGGTGGAGGTCACAGAGGTCACCTGGAAGTATGGAAGGAGAAAGACATGCTGGAAAACATGTAAAGCCATGAGGCATGGCAATACATAGGTTAAGATAAATGGGCTAATTTAAGTTGTAAGAGCTATATGGTAATAAGCCTGAGCTTTTGGCCAAGCATTTATAATTAATATTGAGTCTCTGTGTCAGTTATTTAGAAACTGCTGGGTAGGGAAGAAAAGTCTGTGTACAAATGGCACCTAAGTGTCTGACACTCACATTCACATTAAGACCTGGAACAGCTTAATGAAGGTCCAAAACACCAAAAAAGTAGCATCTTAGTCTTGTGTCTCTCATGCCAGCCTCAGTACAGAGATGTATCTCCTGCCAGCATGCCATGAACTAAGCCACATGGTGAGTTCCTGCAGTCACTCACACAAACCACAGTACAAAGAGTAAGTCTTCCAGCAGCTGCATGTGGAGGCGGTAGTACAAGCTCTCCCAGTGCACTGAATGTCAGGTTTGGGGTTTTGCTCATGCAGACAGAAACAATTACAGCTTCTCTATAAAGACAGATTCAGAAGGAAAAAAAACTCTAAATGGGTTAAAGTGTGTTTAAAAATGTACAAATTCATAGAAGAGAGGAAATTTTGGTATAGACAGTCATAAAAATATATAGTTTCAAAATAATAATTTTTTTCAAAAGAAAGCAAAGTAATATAAAAGAAAAAAGCCACATAAAGGTGGGAAATACATAGAATCTGTAGTCTGGATTCTGTATGTTACTGTATTATCTTAAACTTTTTTGGCTGCTAGGAGACATTGAATTGGGGCAGCTGCTAGATTAAACAAATTTATACAAAATATTTTGACTTTTTATTTTTTTATTTACATATTTATTATTTGGTGATTTTTACATCATGTACCCCATGAAACTCAAGTTATCAGTCCTCTCAGATTCATACCCATTCTTATGATCTCCCCATTTACAAAAATACCCATTCATGCTGCTCAGTCTCCCAAATAAAAAAAAGGCCAGGCCCAGATGGTTTCAGTGCAGAGTTCTACCAGACATTCAAAGAAGAGCTAATACCAATACTCCACACTAAGCTCACTGGTTCATCAGACTAGACTTTGTGTGTCTTTCTTTTCATCTGTAACTGGAACCTTGACTGGGGGTGAATCAACATTTCTCCAATTCTCTCTAGAAATAGTCATGCAACCCCCTTCCTGACCTCACTGTTCAATATCCACATCTTCAAAGTCCTTTTGTTCTGTGTTAGCAATTGCCATATAAAATAGAGCCTGAAGAGATGGCTCAGTGACTGAGAATACATACCGATCTTGCAGAGGATGCAAGTTTGGTTTCCAGAAACCATATCAGGCAGTTCACAATCCCCAGTAACTCTAACTCCGGGGATCTGATGACTCTGTCGTCAGACACATGTGCACATACACATGTTATTATTTGCAATAAATAAGTAAAGCTCCCAAAGAAAAGGAAGTTCCTGTGGAGAATAAAGGATTCCACGAACTTTGAGGAAGAGATCAAGCTCTTGTAGGATATGCACAACTAAAACCCAGAAAGCCCTCCATACTTACATTGCACATGCGCAGTGAGCACGATTTGATCCAGGACTGTCAGTTATGCCTGAGGAAGAACCAGTATGCTTCAGTTTACCAGTGTTGCTTAGCAACGGCTGCTCCCTGCCCCATGCTTCTGTTTAACTGATCAAACCAGAGTCTCTCCCTTGATGGAGTCGCAGAGTTGGGCTCTAGTTGTTTGAGAGCCAGAGATGAAAAATTCATCGTTTTGTAAAATTATTAAGCTGGCAGTTGTTTACAACAATGTTCTCTGCCCTGAGGCAGCTCTTCTGTCTTAAGAAGGAGCCAAAAACCCCTTTGTGGTTTTGTGATGGTCAAAGCATGGAAACTGGGATTTTGTCCTGTGGTTGCTGTAGTACCGACGACAGGTACAGAAAGCCTTATGACCCAGATAATGCAGTTTATGAGGCCGTGTGAATGGGAAGGATCTAAGTGGTGATGTGTCTCCTTGAGAAAAATGTCCATGTAAATGACAAGGATGAAAAGGTAAGAACACTTGTAAGCTAAGGATGAGTTATGTATGAAAGGCTTAACAGTCTTGCTGTAGTGGTTTGAAAGAAAGTGGCCCCCAAAGGGAGTGGCACTATTAGGAGGTGAGCCCTTGTTGGAGTAGGTGTGGTCATGTTGGAGGAAGTGGGTCACTGTGAGGATGAGGGCCCATGAGGAAATCTGGTGACGAGAGAAGCCAAACTTTCCTAGTTTTGTTGAGGGCAAAGAGGGTGAGGAGAGCCCAGCTGCACTTTCTGCAGTGGCCCTGTGATCACAGAGGTCCAGTGTCTGGATCTTCTAGCGCGGGAAAACCATGACACTAAAGCTCCGGCAGGTTTACTATCACCTCATACTTCCCTGTGGAGCATTTTCTTATGGAGAATTAAATGTACAGTAGAATAATATAACCAAGTATAAAGAGATGGGACTTAATTTGAATGTGCACAATAAACATAATGTCACTGTAGAGAGTACACTATTTAATGTTCCTCATAGTGTGTTTATCCAAAAACATTCAATATGGACTTTTTATCCATGTGTAATAGCATTTACATTCTTCACTGAGGAATAATAGAAATAATTCCACCGTGAGAGATGACTATGTGCTCTCCCTTCCTCCTCTTTCATTTTCGTGTTGTTTCACTAGTTTTCCAGGGATTTCACTCTGATATTTCAGTAGATTTTCCAGATGTCTCTTAAGTTTCTTCACTCACCCCTCCATATATTTCTGAAAGCTTATTCAGCACTGACTTGATCAGGCACCATTTTCATAACACAATGTGCTGATAAGCTCTAAGTTCTCTGAAGGTTGGTTCTGGCATCTTCCTTTTGGAGAGGTGAATAACAGAGCTTGCTGAGCATTTCATGATTTAGAAATCAACAAACCATCTTACTTTCCCAATTTTAGCTTGAGATGGCCCACAGTGTCATAAATCTCCCCCTTGAAATTGATATTCAATACTGTTTTTAAGCACAGCAAACATCTCATTTCTATATATTCTATTAATTATTATCAAAGTGGCACCTACTTACTTACTTGACAACTTCTTTGATTTGGAGTTTTTAAGTAGTAAAGCAAAGTTTGCTGTGCACTTAGATTTTGCTGTTGATACTTTTTAGTTTCAGTCCACAGGACTATTCATAACAATATTTGAAAAACTGGTATTAAAATCTAGGAATGTGTATTCATGTATACATTATATACTGCATTTCACTTAGCACAGACACCATAGATGATGTAATGACTTGCTACCTCATTATTACAAATTACTATTGAGTGTTGGCAATTATTGTTGTATATTATATATTCTAAACAAAGTTTCTTTTTAGATAAATTGAATGTGAGAAAAATCAAATCTGAAGCTCAGTACTGTGTCATATCTACAATCCAAAGCACATGGAAGCTGAGGCAGCCGGCACATAAGTTCACAGCAGAACATCATATCTCAAATTTTGAAGAGATTTCCTTAGACTCTGGAATATAATCTCCTTAATATATTTACAGACTATATATAATGAAACTGGCATTGATTTGAAATGTGTTAATTATAGTGTTAGCATTAATAACTTAAGCATCTAAAAGATGTTCAGCTATTGTTCAAAAATATTTTCTAAATAGTTGCAAAGGTTCTAATAAGTGCATTCACATTTGACAAAAGTATTTCTTTTAACATCAATTTTATGAAGAAGAAATCAGCAAGCAAAGTCTGAGGAGTAGTTGGTTGATAATGAAGTCTAGCATTGGACACAAATTCAAAAGGAGTTCTCCCCAATAACCATGTTCTTTCTGTTCAAATAGGCTGCTCTTGACTCCCTAGCTCAGTGACAGAGCACCTATAAGTCCTTCCACAGCTGTTCATTCACACTACCATAAAAGTTCTGTATAGAAAAATTTTCAAATATAGTAAATTATAACACCAAATTAATATAAATTTAGAATGAAGTTAAATATTTATGGCTCAATGGATTTAAATTTTATACAATATTTATAAATGCAAGAGTGATTGTATTTTGTGTGTATGTTGTGTGTATGTTGACATACTGTCATACAGTTTTCATTAAAAGTACCCTTAATCAGCCACAGTACTGCTTTCCACCTCACATGATTTTATGATCATCTGGACCTGGTTCATTTTCTGTTATTTAAGAAATGGGAGATAAATGTCTTTGATGATCAAAACTCCACACCACCAATGAAGATATTTTGAAGAATTCAATACTTTTCTTTGAGAAAACATTTAATACATTTTACACACCAACCACAATTCCTCTTCCCATTCCTTCTACACTCCCCACCAATCCTCTTTACCCAACACACCTCCCATCCCCTCCTCCAATAAGGTAAGACCTATTGAAGAGTCAGCAAAGCACTGAGGCAAATTCAAGCCCTCTCCCCCACACACACCTCAGTCTGAGCAAGGCATCCCAGCCCTGGTAATGGCCTCCAAAAAGCCAACACATGCACTGGAAAAGATTATGATCTCACTGCCATGAGCCCCTCAAATAGACCAAGCTACACAACTGTCTCTGGCATGCCGAGGGACTAGTTCAGTCCTGTGCAGGCTCCACAGCTGAAAGACTTCAGTTTCAGTAATTAAGTCAAACTAATTAAGTGGTTAAAATAAAAGTAAAATTAATGTCACTTAAATATAAATGATGATGAAAACTGGAGGAAGTTGACTTTTTTGAACTGACAGTATTTTCCTTGTTACAATTTCCACAGGCTGTAAAGATCTGGGAGACAGAGATGGAGCTGATCCTAATACTAAGATGCAAATGGAGAAACAGCGTTACCTTATGCAGTCTTTATAGACAGGCCAGATATATCCAGCAGGCTTCTTGAATTTGGGGAAAATACTGAAGATACTACAAAGGTAAAGATTTTCCAAATTGAATTCTCCACTATTTTAAAACTATGTGCTTCAACAGTGTCATGTCTAGGACCAACTTTCCAGTTTAAAAGTTTAACTGTTTTTAGACTGGGACTTGACTGGTATTCATTTAAATGTTGATATATTGCTATAGTTTGTTTATTAGTCCATTGAGTCTGATGTATGCTGCCCATGTACTCCTGGGTATATATGACTATCCCCTGGAGGTTATTAATTGTCAGTAATTCCTCAGATCAGAGCAGATCTTTATCCAAAATTTCTGTTTACACAATATTATTTTGTGTTATTTGAGCTTCTGTTAGTCTTGTGAATGCTATCACAGTGACTATGCCATATGAATATCTACTCTGTCATACCCAGGAGACACTGCTTCTTCTTAAACCCAGTTCTTCTCCTGGCTTGTAAAGTCTTTACCCTGATCTTCTACCCCAGAGACTTGAGAGGAGGGTTATGTAATTAGGACAGAATGATGTGTGGACACAGAGGAGGGATGACTTAGAAAGTGGTTAAGGGAAAGGTGTGACTATAATCAAACTATATTGAAGGTAGCTCTTAAAAATGATTCCAAATGGGGGAGAAGTAAACATTGGCTTATTGAAAAAGTATTCAAGAATTTAGCTTTCTTTTATGGAGTCTTGGCAAATATTTATAAATATAGGTAATGTGCTAAAAGGATTGTTTGACATACAATTGAAAGTTACTGTAAATTACTAGAAAAAAGTACAGAGGATATCAGAAAATGGAAAGCTCTCCCATGTTCCTGGATTGGTAGGATCAACATAGTAAAAATGGCAATTCTACCAAAAGCAACCTATAGATTCAATGCACTGCCCATCAAAATCCCAACACAACATTTTTTGGACCTTGAAAGAACAACACTCAACTTCATTTGGAATAACAGGAAAGCCAGGATTGCCAAAACAATTTTATTCAACAAAGAATCTCAGGAGGTATCACAATCCCTGACTTCAAGTTATATTATAGAGCTACAGTAATAAAAACAGCCTGGCACTGGCATAAAAACAGACTTGTAGATCAATGGAATAGAATTGAGGATCCAGACACTAACCCAAAAAACTATGAACACCTGATCTTTGACAAAGAGGCCCAAAATATTAAATGGAAAAAAGATAGTATATTTAACAAATGGTGTTGGCATAACTGGATGGTAGTGTGTAGAAAAATGCAAATAGATCCAAGCCTGTCACCTTGCACAAAACTCAAATCCAAGTGGATCAAAGACCTCAACATAAACCCAGCCACTTTAAACTTGATAGAAAAGAAAGTGGGAAATACAATTCTACGAATTGGCACAGGCGACCACTTCCTAAATATAACACCAGTGGCACAGACACTAAGAACAACAATCAATAAGTGGGATCTCCTGAAACTGAGAAGCTTCTATAAAGCCAAGGACACTGTCAATAGGACAAAACGACAGCCTGTAGAATGGGAAAGGATTTTCACCAACCCTACAAGTGATAGAGGACTGATCTCTAAGATATATAAAGAATTCAAGAATCTACTTGAATAACCCAATCAAAAAATGGGGCTCAGATCTAAAAAGGGAATTCTCAGCAGAAGAATTACGAATGGCTGAAAGGCACCTGAAAAAGTGCTCATCATCTTTAGCCATCAGAGAAATGCAAATCAAAACAACTTTGAGATACCATCTGACACCTGTTAGATTGGCTAAGATAAAAGACACAGAGGACAGCCTATGCTGGAGAGGATGCAGAGCAAGGGGAACACTCCTCCATTGTTGGTGGGAATGTAAGCTTGTTCAGCCACTTTGGAATGCAGTATGGCGGTTTCTCAGAAAATTGAGAATCAATCTCCCCAAGGACCCAGCAATACCACTTCTGGGTGTATACCCTAACCCTAACCCTAACCCTAACCCAAAGGCATTGGCTCAACTATGTTCATAGCAGCATTATTTGTAATAGCTAGAACCTGGAAACAACCTAGATGTCCCTCAACTGAAGAATGGATTAACAAACTGTGGTACATGTACACAATGGAGTACTACTCAACAGTAAGAAAAAATGATATCCTAAAATTTGCAGGCAAATGGATGGATTTGGAGAATATCCTCCTGAGCGATGTATCACAAACCCAGAAAGATAAGCAGGGGATGTACTTACTCATTATTGGACTCTAAACAAACAAACAAGAAAAAAGCAAAGCATGCCCAAGCTGCAAACCACAACCACTGAACAGCTTGGGATCAGAAACACCTTGGACTGACTCCTTGGATCCCACTCCCCCTAGAGGATCCCACTCCCCCTGACTCAGTCTTGAGGTTGGGAGGGAGAAAACTGGATCTGCCAGAAGTGGAGATTGAAATAAGCAATATTGGGACAGTGGGGCCTTGGGACCTCCTGCCGCCTGCCCAGAGGGAAAATGGGGAGTCTTCTTTATATAATCTTTCTATATTTCTGGAAACCATAAACCATTTAAAATACAAATTCTACTATATAAAGTACCACAGTAGGCTAAAATGAAAAAGTTTGTATTCTCCTTTTAGCCTCAGACATATTTTAGGAATCTGAACTCTGTTCTTTCAGAATGCTTAAGTCTGCTTAGCTCATGGTCAGTTCTACACTTAGGCCTTTATACTGATTTGTTAAAGTGTATTCAATTCATCATTTACATAACTTAATCATTTCTGTCCTTCTAGAACAACACTCATAAATGGAGTTAAATGGGACTGTGAAGACATTGTTAATCTTCTACTGAATTGAAGTGTTAATCACTACCTAAGGGACACATTTGGATAGAGCACACTGCAGTATGCCATTGTGGGGAAATGCAATGTGTAAGTACAGAAGTTAAAATGTTAATTGACACTAAATTTAGACACAAGATATTTATCAATACTATATTTTAAACAAGTGTGACTTAATTATTTAAAAACTTTTGGAATGGGAGCATTTTTATCAACTCCATTTGCCAGGAGACAAGAAGAGGATAGATTGGTCAGAATAGCAATGGGTGTGCAGGAGACTTTTCTCAAGACACATATCTCCAGATGTATGAGGATAGAGAAAATCACACCAAGATACAGAAATATACTACGAATTTATTTTACCACTGAGCTTCATGGCTAACCTCTCTATTGGAAGCCATTTCAAGAATAACAGAAGTGTATGAAACAGAATTTTAGATATGAGTTACTTCATTGAGTCTAAACATTTGTAGTTTAATAGAAAACCCTACTACTTATCTTTTAAATATTGTCTCCATCTTCTTGAATGGTCAACAACCTAACACGTTCCCTCAGTCCAAGACCTAAAAATTCTTACATATATCAGATGGGTGTGACACACATGAAGAAAACTTCGGAAGCATTTATTCATGGGAATTTAATGTGATTATGCCCATCCTTCTGTCCAGTGCTGATGGAATATGATTCTCAGGTTTCATTACCATGCATGGTCTCTGTGTCTTTAACACAGTTATCATGGAGTCATAACAAATGAGTAGTTGTCAGGCCCATGTGCTTGAAAATTCAAATTTTCTCCTAATATGAGAGCAGCTGGGACCCTTAAGATTTCTCCAAAGTCATTGCTAGGCATCTGAACTTCATCACCTACTCAACACATCCCTGTATAATAGAAGACTATTACAGCATGGTATTTTGGAGGAGTCTCTTTTTTGAATATCAAATGGGTTTATGGATATACTAAATTATCACATGAATCCAAGTATGTGCAGAAAGAGACCAGAGATACTTTCTCTCTTTCATAGTAATCTGTGGGCAAGGATTCCTTTACAACATCCTCTGTAGCACAATTTGTGTTTGTGGCAGATCCCTAGCATGTTTTATGGAACATGACAAAGTAATTCACCTACCAGTTGCTTTTTCCATGTTAAGAAACATTTTTCAAGACTCTCGAGTCTGTACCTCAGGATTCTAGGATATATCTCAACTCTGCCTCAAAAGGAAGATACAGAATCCAATTATATAAATATATTGTACTTACTGTGTTCAATAATGAGGTTACATCACAGTTCATGAGTATACTTATCATATGTGTAAAAGATGATTTTTGTCTTCCATGTTGATTGGTGGGAGGCATGGAGATTGAGGATCAAAACTCAGGTCATTGTTTCCTTCTTGGTCAATAGAAGACCAGAAAGAGAGCAACTGAAGTCTTGGAATTCATGAGTGTTCTCACCTTGAGCTACTATCCAGCTTAGTAATTCCAATTTCTGAATTCTGCAGCATTTTATAATAGGCCCATTCATGAATTACACACTGGTTTTCATTTAGTATTCTAATCAGATCAAGACTGAGAACCAAATTAGATATTCTTTACTATTTCTGTGCCTGTTTTTAAGTAGTGAAAATTCCACAGCAACCTGGTAAACTAAAGTGGTAAAATTCTGAGCTTTTGAAACTTAAGCTGGAACCTAAAGAAACACTTTCCACGAACAAGAAGATTTAGTAGTCCTTCCAGTATCAGGGCACTTTCCATTCTGCCAAGATAATCTAGATGGTTTGAAACGTATTGCCCTTGTCTCTACATCATTTTACTCTACTCTTTCCTATGAAAGCCTATGCTGTAGTGTTAGAACACAGAACAAGTAAAAAGATGCCCCTTCAGCTGAGACAGATTCACTGTGTTATAAAGAAATCATTTAACACAGAGCACTATTTAGGTAAGATCGCTGTTAATACAGGGTAGGAGTGAGAATGGTAGTTAGTCATCAGAGGTCTAAGTATGAAGCCTGACATGTTTTAGAAGATGAATGAGTGTCTACTACTCAGTAAATGTCAATTTGGATGGCATTACTATGCATATAGGAGAGTGGACAGAATAGTCTCATAACTTGTAAAATTCTTGAATGATGAAAAATAATATGTGGTTATTCTAGTGAAATGTAGAAGAAAATTTGGAGCTGTGTTGGGAAAAATCTGTTCAATGAGAAACATTTGCATATAAAAACTGCATAGTGTCCTAATGTTCATGTTTAAAAGTAATATAGAAAATTTTTTAAAAAAGTAGTTTGACTTATCATTTTGAATCAGCTTTTGCTATCTGTAAGAAATTAACAAAATATGTCATTTCTGTTAGTTCATTTTTTAATGAAATTAAGTACATTTCATCTTGTTCCCTATGTAATCAACATGGTACAACATAAATGTTTTTAACATGATACATATCTCCTGTCTTGCTTAACAACATAAACAATATCATTATAAAACAGTTCATAATTAATGTTAATCTTGTGGTAGAGAAATGACCCTACTAAGGGTCATTAATATTCTTCAATTTTCTTAAGAAGTACTAATTATTTTTATGAATTATAATATAAAATAATTACCTTCATTGATACATACATATCAAGTATTACTCTGTAGATATTTTGTTTTTATTTTTTTATTATGAAAAAAGTTACATTTTCTATCCGTGTATATCCTTGTTCAAAATCCCTTACCCCTCCTACCCCCTCCAGTCACTCTCTCTTCTCCACATCTCCCCATTTCCTCCCCAGCAAGGACAGGAGGTCTCAAGGTCACAATGTGGCTTAGTTCAGCATCCACTCGTGGTAGATCCAGTTTCCTCACACCAACATCAAGACTGAAACAGGTGTTCCTCCAAGGTGCCAGTCCAAGGTGTTTCAGATCCCAACCTGTTCAGTGGTTGTGGTTTGCTGCTTGGACAGGCTTTGCTTTTTGCTTTTTTGTTTAGAGTCTCTGTGGATATTTTCTTCTGTTCTATATTTCTTTTACATAATTGGGAAATGAAAGATAGACTTGACTGTGTATAAGATTCCCCATTCAAATATCATGGTCTTTGGTATATGCTGCATACATTCTCATGAACAATTTTTTAAAAGTCAGATATCATGGTATTTTCAGAGACAGAAAGTAAGACTTTTTGATATACATTAGTAATGTCATTTGACAAAGAGTCTTTTACTCTAATCCACTGCAGGAAGCTTCCAGAAAAGCTGCTCATTCATCCCTATAGAAAATGATGCAGAAGAAATAGAATTCAAGGTAAGAGACATCCTGAAGATGTTTTATGTAAGACAAATGCTGGTAAGTTATACTGTTCAAATAGATAATTGAATACATTTGTACTTAAATAAAGGACCAGAAAAGTGGTAATAAGATCCATATGTTAATAGACACAAGCAATGTATAAAGTTGAGATAGTCACACAAGTATCTATGAGGTGTATTCTACCTGAGATATTTAAGGTTATGTATTTTGGGCCCCTTAGGTCATTGATTTCATGAAATTAGGTATAACTGAAAGTTTCACTTTTGTCAAAATATGTCTAGTTGGGGCTTTGTCTCCTCTCTTATTTAAAAATTCTATTTGTATCTATTTTATATCAATATATATTTAGGAAGCTTCTATGGTAATACGTTTCCACATGGTTTTTCAGGTGGACTTTAGGAAATGGTTCATCCCCATATCCTGTCCCTATCTTCTCTCTTCCATTGCCCTTTCTCCCACTGTCTCTCTATAACTAAATATTCTTTCTTTTTACCTGAGTATCCTCTATAGCAGTCTCTTACTAGATGGAGAATCTCTGTGGTTACATATGAATCTCAGAACACATGTTGAAGACTTACCTGCTAGTACACACATTTAAGGGAAATTGTGCAAGACTTGACTACTGGATCTAGATCTCCTCACTTATGATTATTTTTTCTATTTTAATACATTTTTATGTAAATTTCATAATTTCTTTTTTTGATAGAAGCAAAATACCCCATTGTGTAAGTGCACTGCTTTTTATTATATATCTATCCTCTAAAGGACATCTAGACTGTTTCCTAAATCTGGCTGTTGAAAATCGATCAATAGTGAACATGTGAGAGCAGGTGTCTATGTGGTAGAATAAGGAGGAGTCCTCTGAATGTATGTATGCCAGAGAGATGTATAGGTGGACTGTGGAGGGGTCAATATCCAGCTTCCTGAGAAAATGCCACAGTGGGTTCATTAACGGCAAAACAATTTTACATTCTCATCAGTAATAAGTAAGTGAAAACATGTTCCATTTCCCCATAGCCTCATAATCATGAGTTGTCATTCCTTAATTAATTGATCTTATCCCTTCAGACTGGCATAAAATGAAATATCAGTATCAAGTTTTGTGGGTTTTTTTTTTACTAAATCTGATACAAGACTTTTTTCATTAAATTTTTATTTAAGAATTTTTAAAATTCATTTGCCCTCCAATCATGTATCCCCCTCTCATCCCTCCTTCTGCTCCCCACAGCCTTCTCCCTCCCCAACTCACTTCCAATCATCTCCTCCAAACGGTAGGGTCAGCAAAGTCTGATACATTCAGTTGAGGCAGGTTCAAACCTTTCTGCATCAAAGCTGTTCAAAGTGTCCTCCCATAGGCAATGGGCTCCCAAAACCCAGATCATACATCAGGGATAGATTTTGATCCCACTGCTATTGGCCCCTTAAACAGATCAAGCTACCCTACTGGCCCCTGTGTGCAGAAGGCCGAGTTCAGTCCCCTGCTGGCTTTACAGCTGTCAGTATCAAATTTGTGAGCTCCCACTAGCTTGGTCCAGTTGCCTCTGTAGATTTCCCCATCATGACCTTGACGCCTCCTTGCTCAAATTCTTCTTCCCTCTCTTTTACTGGACTCCCAGAACTCAGCCTGGTGTTTGGCTGTGGATCTCTGCATCTGCTTTCATAAGTCAGTAGATGAAGGCTCTATGATGACACTTAGGGTATTCACCATTGGTTACTGGGGGAGGCCAGTTCAGGTACCTTCTCCACTATTGCTAGTAATCTATTCTGGGATCATCCTGTAGATTCCTGGGAACATCTCTAGTCAAGGTTTTCCCTAACTCCATAATGTCTCCCTCTATGAAGATAGCTCCTTCATTGCTCTCCCTCTCTGTTCCTGTTCCAGCTCAATGATCCTGTTCCCTTATGTCCTCATTCCCCATCATTTAAGACATTTCAAATGTCCCCAGTTTACTCAGGAAACCTTATCTATGTTTTCTTTCCAGAAAGATTCATAATGAACATCTATTTTTTTATTTTTTCATTGTTTTTTGAAAGTCAATATCAAACTTTATATAAAAATAAAAACATTCAGGAGAGCTTAAAAAACCCACACAATAATAAAACTTCTCTTTTCTCTAAAATATATGAAACATAAAAAATAAAATCTAAAGCTCCTCAAGCCAGGTTAGGCTCAGCTACAGATGAAGAAAGCACAGTAGGTCACAGTTAATGCCCATGGATGCACTATGGCAACCACAAATTTCTGCTAAGCAACCCTTCTACAGTCAAACCAGAAGTTTTTTGTTTGTTTTGCTGTGTGTGTGTGTGTGTGTTAAATCACTTTAGTCAACCATCATCTTTTAATGAAATAATAATTTTTTTGCTTAAAGTCCACTAATGAGTATGATGGCTCCTCAGAAAACTAGGAATTAATGTAACCAATGATCCGGCAATACCACTATTGGTCATATACCCAAAAAATACACATTCTTATCCCTAGGGCTCAACTATGTTCATAGTAGCATTATTCATAATAGCCAGAACCTGAAAACAACCTAGATGCCCCTCAACTGAAGAATTGATTTAAAAAATTGTGGTGCATTTACATAATAAGTACTACTTAACAGTTAAAAAAATGACATCCTAAAACTTGCAGGCAAATGGATTGATTTGGAGAGTATTATTCTGAGTAAGGTAACCCAAGCACAGAAGAATAGACATGGTATGTACTCAATCATAAGTAGATTTTAGACATAAAGCAAAGAATATCCAGGCTGCAAACCACAACCCCCAAACAGCTATGTATCAGGAGTAACTTAAGGAAAACATCCAGGGATCCCCTGGGAAGAGGAAATATAGAAGATCTCTTGAGTAATTTGGGACCATAATGGGGAGCGAGCAAGGGAAGGTGGGAACAAATCACGAGAGGAGATGGTTGAGTGAGAAGAGCAACAGAGAAGGAGAAAAAAGAAATGGATATCTTGGTAGAGGGAGCCACTGTGTGGTTAGAAAGAAACCTGGTGCTAAGAAAAACTCCAAGAACCCACAAGATGTCCCTGGCTAGGACCCCAAGCACTACTAGAGAAAGCCATTACCAGAGAATGCCACTAATCAGTACAGGATAACAGAACTGACAGAAACACATAGAAGGTAATACACAAAGAGGCACACAGTAAAGGCCACCAGAAGTCATACACACACACACACACACACACTCATTCATACACTCATTCATACACCTGAACAGATGAGGGAATCTGGTGACATCTCACACAGATTGCAGACACTGGATCAGCAGCCACATCTGACCTCTCTTATGTGTCCAAACAGAAGGCACCTTAACCAGGTTACCTCTGGAGGGGACAGAGCAGAATACCTTCTAATTTGCTTAATTTTGAGGTGGAAGTATCAGACTCCTCTGAAGCATTAGGCAGTGATTGATCATGGCTTTAAGCCAATAGAAAGTCTTTATTAGTTGGCCAGTGACTACACTGCATGTTTGGGATTCCAGCTGAGCAGTGAGTCTTTCTTAGGATGAGCTTTCAAGTGCAAAAACTATGTTCTGGGTTGATAGAATTCACTTAACAAGAACAGATAGCCAGATACAGAAACCAAAGGCAAGGCCAGTGTATTTAGAGACTTTCCCAGAATTATGGCCTTTGATGGATTAAGTCTTTCTTTTTACTTTGCTGAACTTTACAGCCTGGTTGGTATTTTCATCATGGAGTCAGTTGTGCTAAAGTCTGGGGCCCTGTTACAATATTGACTTTATAACAAGGTAAAAAAAACTGACATCCAAGAAAACCATGGATAGATGGATGGATGGATAAATGGATGGGTGGATTGATTGATTGGTTGGTTGGTTGGTTGATTGATTGATTGATTGATCTGAACATACACAGTAAAGGGGAAACAGGAGCCTCCAAAAGAAGAGTAGTTGGACTGGCAGATGAATTGTGAATAGTGACCAAAGAAAGGATAAGAAAACAAATTCTTATATTGCTAATGAACATGAGGAAGCCTACAACACACCAACATCTAACATGATTTATAGCCCAACATGGTTAATAAATACATTGTACAAATTGAGGCTGGATAAACACACTTCAAAAATAATAAATGTTTAAAATACAGTGTACCAGGACAAGATGTAATGGGAATTTGTGTTTAATTCCTGCACTCAAGAAACAAGAATTACTGTGAGTCTGAAACCAGCCTGATTTACAAAGTGAGTTCCAAGCCAGCCAGGGTTTTATAGTAAGACCATCTCAAAAGTGAAAACAAACACATTGTACCTATATGTTTTGGGACATTTATTGTTTTTCTATTTATTATATTTTTTATTTGTGTATGTATGTGCATGTAGATGCTGTTTTGAGCATTGGCAAGAATGCAGTTCTTGTCAGGCACACAAGAAGCAGAGGCAAGAGGATCTCTGAGTTCACAGCCAGTCTTGTCTAAAAGGTAAGTTCAGAAACAGTCAGAATTGCACAGGGAGACTACCTTTTAAAAACAGGAGAAAAATAGAGAGGAGGGAGGGAGGATAGGAAGAAGGGATGGAGGAGAGAGGGAGGGAAGGAAGGAGGAAGGGGAGGCTCTGTTTGTTATTCCAGTTTAGAGGACCTGACACCATCTGCTGGCTTCAAGAGCATTAGCATGCATGCAGTACATACATAGACGCAGGCAAAACACCCATACACACTTTTAAAATATGAATCTGTTTTAAAGAGTTGAATGACCACATAGTAATTAGAGAGTCAACAGGTTGAGAGTTGGGAAAATCTTATGCCTAGGATTGGGTGGGCTGGAGGAAAAGAACTGGGTTAGTCATCTCTCTAGAAAGGTCCTGATGGATCTACTCAGGGAGATGGAGAGAGGGGCATCTCTGTAATGGAACATCCAGCTCGGGAGGAGTCAAGAGGAAAGCTTCAGGTAACCTTCCCGAGGAGGACAGCAACTGTAAAAGTGAGAAACTGCTAGCCTAACCTTAATATGAAAAACTAAGTCATCTAATTCTTTCATCAGCTGCCAATCTTCCTTCTACATTCCCAGTGGGAAAGAAATGCAATACCAGAAATATCCAGTCACTAACTGAGGTTCATCCAGCTATACCTCCAAAGCCTGAGCTCTGAAGCACCCACCAGCTCCTCACTCATTACAGACACCAGAAGTCAGGTGAGATGGATTGCAGCAAATGACTTCTAATAGTCACGAGGCAGTAGCACATACCTTTAATCCCAGCACTTGGGAGACAGAGCAGGCAGATTTCTGAGTTTGAGGCCAGCCTGATCTACAGAGTGAGTTCCAGGACAGGCAGGGCTACACAGAGAAACTCTGTCTCACAAAAACAAACTCTGACTCCTAATAACATTCTCCTGTGCCCATAGGTCACTGCCATATCAGAGAACCTTCTTCTTGTCGTGGATGGGAACTAATACAGAGAGCCACATCTGGACAACGTGCAGTGAGGGAGAGGTTTTGGAGCACTGAGTCTTAAATAGGATATCTTCACCAGACTCCTTCCCTCAAGGCTCCAGAATTTATATGGAAGAGGAGACAGAAATATTTTAAGAGCCAAAAGTGATGGATGACTTCAAGTAAACTGTCTTCCAGACACATATGAACTCAGAGACAGCACAAACAAAGTTCTCATAGGTTCAAGCCAGACAGCCTCATCATTAAGAGGGGGAAGTGGACATGGGCTCCTTCCTACCCCGGCCAAGAAGCTATTCATAATCAATAAATTTGATACCCACTGGGAAAGGAAAAGCAGTTTTTTTTCCAATGGAGTTTCTCTGACTATATTATGCACACTTCAGGGAAGGCCTCATGTCCAGGAGTAGTTGTCCACCACAAAATAAGCATTTTGTAGACCTTTTTCTGTCTTGTATTGCTTTGTTTGAATATTTGTGTGAGGGCACCTCTCTCTCTCTCTCTCTCTCTCTCTCTCTCTCTCTCTCTCTCTCTCTCTCTCTGTGTGTGTGTGTGTGTGTGTGTGTGTGTGTGTGCCTTACTGGTCTTTTGCTTGCATAGTTTGATTTCAGTTTGGGGTTTGAGGCTTTTGGAGGAAGTATTTTTTGTTTTTTAAAGAAAGAGAAAGGAACATAAAGTTGTGTGTGTGGGGAGGTGGGAAGAATTTTGAAGGAATTGATTTCTGTCCTTCTATTTGCCATTATGAATATGCCAAAAAATATATCAGGATGAGAAGCCTGCGAAGTCAACATCACTCTATTTGTAACCAATAGGCAAGGATACCCTTCTGGGTGCCAGCGCCAAAGTACAGCAGGCACAGTCTAAGTCTTAATGGGTTACTCCCTTTATATCAGGCCCCGAATGTTCCTTCCAATGTCAAAGCTGACACACACGTGCACACAAACACACACACACATACACATGTACACATATGAAGCGAGATCCTAATTAGACTTAATAAAAACCAGGAGTCAGATATCAGGTGAAAGCTGAAAGACCAGAGAGCAGAGAAGCTGCTGCGTGAATTCTGGTTGTAATGAAAGAAACTCAGAGCCAGCTATGGGGAAAGGCTGAAGTATCAGAGAGGAAGCACCACAGTCAAATCTCACCCAGCTGTCTTCCAGCTTCCTCAGCTTCACTCCTGGTCACTTCTAATTGCTGCTGTTTTCCTAAGCCGGCCTTAAATACCCTTCTAGCCCTGCTGTATCCCATCCAGGTTAGGATTAAAGGCAGGAGCTACTCTATTTGGTAGTCAGCCTTGAACTCACAGAAACATCATCTCTGTCTCTAGAGTTATGGGATTAAAGGCATAGGCCACCACTCCTGGCCTTCCCTGTGTTGGGATTAAAGGTGTGTGCCATTGAAGCCCAGCTCTTTGGCCTTGTACTCAGGAAGATTCAGAACTCCTGGAATATTTAAACAGATGTCAACTTCATAGACTTTAATTTTTTTTGTTGTGTATTTGTTGCCTGTATGTGTGTTGTCTATGTACCATGTGTATGCCTGATGTCCACTGAGGCCAGGCAGCATCAGATCCCCTGGAACTGGAGTGACAGACAGTTTTAAACCACCATGTTCTTTACCAATGACCTATCCCATCATCCTCCATGCGTTTTGTTTTTTGGGACAGGATCTTCTGTATCCTGGGATGGCCTTTAACTGATGTTCCTGCCTCCAGGTCCCTAGTACTGGGATTGTGAACATGTGCCACCACACCTAGTTTTATTCAGTGCTGTAACTCAAACCCAGGGCATTGTGCATCCTAGGCAAGCACTCTACCAACTGAGCCACATCCTCAGACAGACCCCAGAATTTCTAGTTTCTTTTCAAAAAAGGTTTCACACTTTCCTGTCAGTTTGCTCTGTATTTTCTGTGGATTTTGGCTTGTCTATAGTGTATGATTTAGATTCCTTCTGCCTCAGACGCCCCTCTTCTTTGAAAACAGCCCTCATAAGCCTGGACTGGGTCACAGAGAGACCTGAATCCTGCCTCTCACCACTGGCACTTTTGATCTAGTGAAGAGCTGGGGTTGGGTCACATCTGCTGTCTCTCCAAAGACATGGGCATGCATGCTGTGGCCTTTCTACAAATAGACACCAGAAGCCCACCCCAGCATGGGTCACAGCTCATAAAACCTGGAAACTTGAGGATCACAATGTCCAGGCAGCTCAACAAACCTTAGTGAGTCTTTTGCAGACAGTTTGGCTGATGTGAGTGTCTCTCAGACACCCTTGGTGCTTAACTAAGCTTGGAGAAGAAGACAACTGGTGCATATGGTGAGTTTCTAGGATTCCTGGAGACCTTGAGTTTTTCACTTACTGTGTGGGCATATGCTCCTGAGAGCCAGTGCCAGGGAATCCAAAGTCATTGGATCCCATTGCTAGAGTTAGGCAGTGGAAAGCTAAATTTGGTTCCTCTACAAAAGCAATAACTTCTTTTAGCAGCTGAGCTGGCTCTCCCAATCCTCACTTCCTGAGTTTTAATGAGCTTCCTTGCAGGGTGGAATGTTTCACCTCCCTTTAGTACATCCTGTGTCCCAACCCCTCCACGATGGATAGTTTTATTTCAGAGGAAACTGTTTCACAAGTGGCAAGCTTTCTGAACTGTTGAGCCATCTCCCAGCCCTTAAAAAAATTAAATGAAAAATAAAGACAAGGAAGGTCTCAGCATGCGACCCTGCTGACCTGAAACACTGTGTGTGTGTGTGTGTGTGTGTGTGTGTGTGTGTGTGTGTGTGTGTGTGTATGTATGCATGTAGGGGGGGGAGTGCAGGAGACAGGCCTTAACTCACAGACATCCTTCTGTCTCTGATTTTTAGAGTGCTGGGATTACAGGTGTATATAACCATACCAAGTCTAAGAATTTTTTTAAAAAGTCCTTAGATATTTCCATATGCACTTTGTCTTTAAAAGACATGGATGCATACTCTATTAGTTTATTGTTTTATTCTTCTGTCTTTTGAGACAGTCCCACCATCTAACTCTGGCTAGCCTGGAATTCACCATATAGACCAGATTGGCCTCAAACTCACAGAGATCTGCTTTGGTCTGCCTCCTAAATTCTGGGATTAATAGTGAACATCACCCTGCTGAGATCATTCTACTAGTTTGAAAGTTTCTGTTAATATATTAAAGACTTTTCCCACAAAAGCTTACATAACAGAGAAATATAATTTTAAAACAGTGGAGATCTATCATGCATAGTTCACATTCCTACAGTAGCAAAATGGAAGTCACAGTATTATATATTTTGTTTGTGGCCCAGACTGGCCTCAGACTCAGAGATTCACCTGCCTCTGCCTCCAGAGTGCTAGGATTAAAGGCATGAACAGCTGCTGCCCAGCAAGCTTTTTAATTTTATGTGTATGGGTGTTTTATCAGCATGTATGTCTGTGCACCGCTTGTGTGCCTGATGCCAGTGGAGTTCAGAAGAGAGCATCAGAGTCCCCTGGAGCGGCAGTTACAGATGGTTATGAACTGCCATCTGGGTGTTGAGGAGTCAAATTTGGATCCTTTGGAAAACAGCCAGTGAGTGCTCTTAAGCATTGAGCCATCTCTCCAGACCCCTGTGACTGATTGACTGATTGATTGTGTGTGTGTGTGTGTGTGTGTGTGTGTGTGTGTGTGTGTGTATGCACGCACATGTGAGTGGGTATGTGTATGCCCATGGAGGCTATAAAAAAGCATCTGATCCTCTAAAATTAAAGTTACTGTGAGTCACATAATATAGCTGCTGGGAACCAGACTGGTATTCCTCTTAGCCTCTGAGCTGTCTCCAGCCCCCAGCAAAGTTATTCATCATGAGCACCCCTGACATTATGGGTGAGGGTGGTAGAAGTCATCTTGTGAAAAATGAAATGTTCACAGTATCACTGGTTTCTACCCGCCAGTAGTGACTTCAGTCCCCAAGTCAACCAGCAATGACTTGAGCCAGTGAGATGGTTCAATGAATAAGGGTGCTTTGCTGCCAACACTAACAACTAGAGATTGATCCCGAAACCCATATGGTAAAAGGAAAAAGCCAACTCTGTCCTCAGGTCTCTATATATGTGCCCCAAAACATATACACATAAAGATAAGTAAGTAAATAGGAGCTGGAGACATGGCTCAGCTGGCCAGGGCTGACAACCATCTGTAACTCCAGGTTAAGGGTATTTAATGCCCTCATTTAATGCCCTCTTCTGGACTCCTCAGGCACCCACACTCACATGCAAGGACGCATGAACACACACACACCATTAAAGATAATACAATTTCAATTAAAAAGTAGCCATGTGGTGGCACACACCTTTAATGCCAACACTTGGCAGGCCGAGGCAGGGAGATCTCTGAGTTAGAGGCCACCCTCCACAGAGTGGGTTCCAGGGCAGCCAGGGATATACAGAGAAACCCTGTCTCAAAAATCAAAACAAAACAACGTAAACATAAACTAGGCCTGGTCATGCATGCCTTTAATCCCAGCACTCAGCAGGCAGAGGCAGGTGGATTTCTGTGAGTTTGAGGTCAACCTGGTCTACATAGTAAGTTCCTGGACAGTCAGGGCTACAAAGAGAAACCTCTTTCCAAAACTAACAGTAATAATAATTTACAATTTTTTAACATGTACACTCTATTTACGTGTATGTGTGTGTGTGTGTGTGTGTGTGTGTGTGTATCACATGTATGCAAATGCCTGTGAAAGACAGAAGACAATGTCAGATCCCTTGGAAATGAAATTATAGGTGTTATAAAGCACCTTGTATGGATGCTGGTAACTGAACTTGGGTTACAAGCAAAAGCAGTGTTTCATAAAACTTTCCTGGGTGAATTTGAATGAATGTCTACTCACTCAAGATAGGAAACTAACCACCAAATCCAGGATGGTGAGTTAATGAACTCATTGGGGTTGCTTCCAAAAGAAAGAGCAGAAATAATTCAAAGGGAGCCAAGTCACCAAGGCCTGCCTTAGCATAGGTGACAGCTCACAAAAGGTGGAGCTTTTTGCACAATTCCCAGACAGTTCAGCTGGTCTCGACCTCTTTGAGGCAGCTAGGCTTGTCTGAGAGTGCCATACGTGTACACTTGGCTTAGCCTCTGGTCAGTTTCTAGGACTTCTTGAAGCTACTGAGTGGTTTATTTCCTGAAGCTTTTTTTTTCCTAAGACTTATTTTATTTTAAAATTATGTGTATGGGAGGAGTATGTGCACACAGATGCTGTAAAGACCAGAATCACTGGATCCCACAAAGCCACGGTTACAGCTGACTAGCATGTATGCTGGGTACCAACTTCTTGAATTTTAATGAATTTCCTGTAGGATAAAATGCTTACCCTCTCTTTAGCACATCCTGCTCTTAATAAGCTTCCCTCCGAGACGGAATGTTTTCTCTCAGAAGAAATTTCTCTATAAGTAGCACTTCCAATCGCTGAGCCACCACCCCAGCCCAACACACATCACCAATGACTTTAAAGCAATGTCTTTAGACATTGCCAAATACATCCTAGGAGACAAAAATCACTCCTGTTTTGAAACTGTTGCTCCAGAGCAGCCTCTTAACCCTCTCAATGCCCCACTCCCTCAGCCTGATCCAGAAAGACATTCTCCCTTCTCACTGCAGGGCCTTTGAAACTTGCCGTTTCCTCATCCCATATCCTCCTCATCCTCCAGGATCCCGATCAAATGTTACCTCCTACTGTACACTCAATAAAAATAAAAGTAAAACTTTGATTAAGCCTCCACTTTGTTCCATTCCCCCCCCTTTTATATACATATCTTTAGCCCTTCTTAAACACCTGATAACCTATCTTGTCTGTCTTTTCTGATAGGGTTCTCAAAGGAACAAAACCAGCAGAATGTATATATATTATAGAGATCTACTAAAAATGAGCTGATGATAGGCTGGGTAGTCCAACAGCCATTTGCACACTGAGAGGCTGAGAACTCAGTATCTGAGGAGAGGGATACTTACAGGAGTGTGCATGTTCCAAAGTCCAACAGCCATTTGCACACTGAGAGGCTGAGAACTCAGTATCTGAGGAGAGGGATACTTACAGAAGTGTGCATGTTCCAAAGTCCAACAGCCATTTGCACACTGAGAGGCTGAGAACTCAGTATCTGAGGAGAGGGATACTTACAGGAGTGTGCATGTTCCAAAGTTTCTGCACCACAGAGAATCTCTCCCCAACAATGTTAACTCCTCTACAGCTGCAAAGATGAGGGTCTTCCCTTCAGCTAACCTCCCACACCTTGCTACTTACAATTAGGGCAGAATTGCATACAATTTGACAGGAAGTATGAGAGAGACTAGCTGGAATCTCAAATAAAGGTCCAATGCCCCTCTTCTTGTTTTTGTTTTGAGATAATCTCACTATGTATCCTTGGTCTGGAGCTGTGCAGACTATCATCGATCTGCCTGCCTCTGCCTCCCAAGCGCTGAGATTAGAAGCATATGTCACCTTGCCTGTGTACCTCCTCTTTGTATAGGGGAACATCGTTAAGTCAACAAGCCCAATCTTGGGACTTTCTTACAAGCCATAGCTCCTCTGATGACGCTGATATCTGTTATACTCAATAGGAAATAACCCTTGGTATAATTCCTGGTGTAAGGCCAATTAGAACTGTAGTGATGTGGAAAAGCTGCCGGTCATAGGCTAATCACTTTATCCTGGAGTAGTTCATTTTTAAATTATTTTATGGTTTTTTTTCCCTGTGTTTGTCTGGGTACCATGTGCATACAGCAGCCAAAAGAGGGTGTCAGGTCCCTTGGAATTGCAATTATGAATGCTCGTTGGCGGCCATGAGTGCTGGAAGTTGAACCTGGTCCTCTGAAGAAGCACAGCCAGTATTAACTGATGAGCCATCACTCCAGCCCCATCTTAGGCTAGCTTTAGCTCCTGGAATAGCCTTGCCCACCTCTGCCAGAACATCCTGTGGCTAACAAAAACCTTTGGAATCTATTAATTTAGCAGACCACTAGTTTCTATCAACCCAAAAGCTAAGAATGTCATCAGATAGCATCTGATCTATAGGAGAGTTCCGTCCATCTTACTGTGTCCACCTTTTGGATGTACCCACCAATATATTTTTAAATTGCCTTGATAATGACTTTGTTTGCTCCAAAAAACCCTAAAACTTCATGAAGCTTATTTCCACAGTGAAACAAGGAATTTGAAGCAACCTAAATCTGTGTCCCCAGGTCGTGGGCACTCAAATTTGGCTCCAGAATAAACCACCTCTTATTCCCTTTAATGGAGAGATGTGGTTATTTTACATCAACACTGGAGATCCCAGTCAGGGTATCATCTGTATGCTTCATGCTTCTAACACTTCTTCAGGGTGCCCCCCCCCCCCCGCTATCTTGGAGAGGTGTTTGTCTGCACCCCATTAGCATCCTGGAGCTGAGACTATAGCATTACTGCATAGTGCTTAATTCTTAGTACTATCAAAGTGCTAGGTGCAGTGGGTGTGCCAGGTAGGCTTGGGGGACGTTGGAACTGGGAAGTATTTTTTTAGATCAAATCAGATGGCATTCTCTATTTATCATGGTGTTTACTGCCAGTGGCCACATCAGAACAGCAGGTGGCAACTGAGCTTCAGAACTCAGCTCATCAGAATGCAAGGCTCTAATAGGTAAATCTCCAACAGGCAAGGTCCTGAGGGCTCCAGCCATGTCTCCTGCTACTGCTGTGCCTTTACATGTTTGCCATTGCCATTTTTCTCTGATATCTAACACGATGTGAATTGAGCTGGGGGAAGTCCACTGCCTTTAATGTAGTGTGATTATCTCATGGACATATCCCCTTCTACTAGGCATTTTTATCTTCAGATTATTATGAAGATGATTTTCTTTAGGCTACACTGTTTAACTGAAGTAATGATTTTATGCAATAGTATTAAGTAGAATTTTGATGATTAAGAGTTTTAAAAAAAATGTATTAAGTGATATGATTGAGCGGTTAATTTAGAGGAAAAATTACTGTAAGTAAAGGTGGGATAAAGTGTTTCCCCCATCCCTGATAAAGCAGGGGCTATAGAAGGGAGAAAATAGGAACAAGTGCCACACAGCAAGCCTTAGGAGTTTCACTAGAGGAGTCTATAGACTGTGGCTTGGGCTAGCTGAAGTTCTTTCTAATGTTGGGCTTCTATGTTCATCATAGCTAAAACAAAGGTTTAAATACTTGACTCCATGTAACTAAAAAACAAAGAATTGGATGGTTCTTTAAGATAACTGGACAAGACTCTAAAATATAAAAGTGAAACTAGTTACCTGGTTTCCTGCGATTGCGGCTGACAGGCTCCTTTCCTGTTAGGGGACTAAGAGGAGAATGTTGGCCTAAGTGAAGGAAGTGGTTAACAAATGTAATGGAGCTGACCTACAACAGAAAGTGTTCTTATGGTGATTATGCAGTAACTACGTAAAGAAAAATCCTCCTTTTGTAATGAACTTGGTGTGGGAAATATAAAAAGGGTGTCTGAAAAATAAAGAAGCAGACATTTTACCCCTCAGAAAAGAAGTCTATGTGTTTTTTCCCAACTCTGCATCTTCTTCCCAGTCTCTCTGACTCTGCAGGTTGTGGGGAAGTAGGAAGCACAGTGCTTGAGCTGAGATTAACAATAAACAGCAGGACTCAAGTCTTGGCTTTTCTCACAGTTATATTAGAAGCTGTTCCCCCTGGACACTCAGCGTGACTTGAAGGGGACACTAAACCAGTTGCTCACCTCTTAGACATTTTCATAAAGCTATGAACACGGCCCAAGAAACCTTGTTTTTCCCTCAGACACATCAATTCCAAACTAATGTCCCATCCACCTCCAGATTCTTCAGCCTATGACTAGCACAGAAAAGAAGCAAATAGCTGGATTCCTGCTGGGGAAAAAGGGGAGAAATGAAAGCAAGAGACCAAAAGGGAGATACGATGGGGCCTGGAGGGAACATGGACGTACAGTGCCACACCATGAAGAAGGTATGCAGGCAGAGGCAAAGACCACTGGGAAGATGCAGCATTCTAGGAAAGAGATTGCCTCTGGTGTTTGAGGGCCATATAAGAAATAACCATTTGCCTCAGTCAAGATGATAGTTGGAGGCAGAAAATCACAATTCTGCAATCCTGGAAATCCATGCATGGTCTGTGGCTCTCCACTATTAACTCAGAATTAGATGAGGCCTGTCCCCTGACCTCTCTCAATGTTCCCTGAAACCACAAAATAAATACTGCAATACTTAAAAAAATTAAATACATATACCAATAAATGTTAACTATATTCAAATAAAATCATTTTTATTTTTATGTTTTTTCCTGTGTGGTTGTGTGTGCTCATGTGTACACATATATGAGGCTACAGGCTAACAATGAGTGTGTGCTCGTGTGTACACATATATGAGGGGCTATAGCCTAACAATGGGGTCTTCTTTATTCATTCTACAACTTATTTCTTTAAAGATATTTATTATAAATGTATATGTGTGTTTCTGTACAGAATGTTTGCTACAGGTGTAAACACCAGAAGAGGACATTGCATACCCTGGAACTGGAATTTTAGGTGGTTGTGAGCCATCTGACACTGGAGTTAGGAACTATACTCATATCCTCTGAAGAATAGCAAACATACCTAACTGCTGAGCCGGGCCATTTTTCCAGCTCTGGATCCTAGTTTCTGAGACAGTTTCTCAATAAATCTATCTCACTAGGCTGGGTGATAGCAAGCTCTGTGGATCCTACTGTCTGTAATCCCTCAGCCCACACCAAACAGGGAGACTACAGGCACACATCATTTTGCTCAGCTTTTTACTTGTGTGCTGCAAATCTAAACTCAGCCACCTCTCTAGCTTCTAGTTTACTCTTGGTATATGTCCTATATTAACATATATAAAGGGTTGGGAGAATAGCTTAATGGGGAAAGCATTTGAAATACAAGCCTTAAAACCTAACTCCAAGCAGGGTGGTAGTAGCACAGGCCTTTAATCTCAGCATTCAGGAGGCAGAGACAGCTGGATCTCTGAGTTTTGAGGCCAGCCTGGTCTACTGAGTGAACTCCAGGACAGCCAGAGCTATTATACAGAGAAACCCTGTCTCAAAAAAAAAAAAAAAAAAAAAAAAAAAAAAAAAAAAAAAAAAAAAAAAAAAAAAAAAAAA
>PVIH01008368.1:0-49328 GCA_004025045.1 Sigmodon hispidus | reverse complement strand
AGCCTGAACCATGCAATGCAGTGGCAGAAGCCAGAGAGATTTTTGTACCCAGAGGTAGGAGAAAACAGATCCTGGAAATTGTCCACTGACTTCTACATCTACGTAAGTGGCTCACAAATACCAGCAGTCACATCCAAATAACTTTTAAAAATATAAAGAAGTACAGACTGAATGGTTGGTTCCAATATCACCACACATGCTACACAAAGAAAGAAAAAGCTGAACATATCTAAGTTAACCACAAGAAAAAAGCAACATGAACAGTGAATGCCCTACATCTCATTTATTCAAAGTAAATCCATATAATAAAAAAGTGTGAATTATTGATGGTACAAGCTCAAGACAGAGACTGTTAATAAAGAATAAAAATAATAGCTACAAGGCAAGCAGGATGGCTCAGTGGGTAAAGGTGATGGTCACCAAGCCTGACAATCCAAGTTCGATTCCCAGGATCCACAAGGTATAAGATCACTGACTCTTACTGACTCACTGATCTTCTGAAAGCCACATACAACTAGCAGCATATGAACACAAATATATACAAAATAAATGAATATACTTTTTAATAATAACTACCCTCTTCTAGTATGCAGTTAATTCTATAGAAAACCCACAGAATTGTGGGAATACATACAAGTCCATACAGACACCAACCAAATACAGGCACATGTATACATATACATACATACATATATACATGTGTATTACATATATGTATATATATATTCCATACAAATGGGAATATCACTGACTTAATTTCCATAAACTTTCCAATAGTTTGGTAAAATGTATCTTATATCACATTCTACAAAAACACATTTGAAATTAGTCAAGGTCGACCTGAAATAAAATTCATGTTTAACAAGACAAATATAAATATGTGTGCTTATCATTATCAAAATAATGTTTATTTCTAAATAATCAATGCATAACTAGGTTTGTTTTCTGAAATATTAATCAGATGTTGTACAATTAGATTGCACATAAAATGAACTTCAAGTAGATAAAGAAATAAATTTCATTTTGGAATACACTAATAAGCTAGGAACTCATTTCTCAGTAAACCCTGCTACGTAAAACTGTATCTGTAAAACCTGACTGTGATGAGTCATGTAGTATATATGTTGAATTCTGTCCTGTTAAGAACCTTCCTTTATTCAGAACATGCATAGGGCATTTCACCCATGAACTGATGATGGAAATGATCTATGATATAGTAATGAATGATTTCTCAATCATCACACTCCAAAACCTTCTCTTCAATGTGAGCTCCTCCACAAGATGCAAAATCTGACCCACATTGTGAAAGACAAAGATGATAGCAGACATGTGATGTCTATAAAGTTGACCTGCTCCTGAAGACTTTTCTACATTCAGAGCAGAGAGAGGATCTCTCTCTGGGATGAATTCATCTGTACATGCTGTTGGAGTTGGGCATTAGAAGTCAAGACTTTCCCATAGATTCTATATTTGGAAAGCTTCTTCATCATGTGAATTCGATGACAGACCCTCAGTTGGTGCATCTGACTAAACCATTTTCCAGTCTTGACATTCCTAAGGCTTGTCCTCAGTGTGAGTTTGTAGATGAGATGCCAACTCTGACTTCTGTAAGAACACTTTCCCACATCTCTCACAGACAAAAGGTGTTTCTTTCCTGTGAATCAACTTATGTTTAGAGAAAACTGACCTGCTTCTAAAGGTTTTCCCACAATGAGTGCACATGTAAGGTCTCTCTCCTGTGTGAATTCGCTCATGCTCTTGCAGTTGGACCTTAGTACAAAAGGCTTTCCAACAGCTGCTGCATTTGTAAGGTCTCTCTCCTGTGTGAATTAGAAGATGCACCTTCAGTTCAGATGGAGAACAAAAGGATTTCCCACAGAAATTGCATTTATAAGGCTTTTCAACCAGGTGAATTTTTTCATGTCTGCTCAAAGTTGACAATTGCTTGAAGGCCTTTCCACACACAGAACACACATAAGGCCTCTCCCCAGTGTGAATTCGAGAATGTGCCTTTAGTTGAGATGTTTTACTAAATGATTTCCCACAATCAAGACACTTACAAGGCTTCTCTCCTGTGTGAATTTGATAATGTGATTTCAGTTGGGATGGATAATTAAACAACTTCCCACAGTCAGGGCATTTGTAAGGCTTCTCACCAATATGAAGTTGCTGATGGGGTATCAAAGTAGACTCCTGGAGGCCTGTCTCACATTTCTGAGAGGGAAAAGGCTTCTCTTTAGTGTGAATTAACTGATGTTTACGAAAAGACGACCTGCTACTGAAGGCTTTTCCACATTCAGTGCACACAAAGGGTTTCTCTCCTGTGTGGATTCGCTCATGCTCTTGGACTTGTTCTTTAGTAGAAAAGGCTTTTCCACAATAGCTACATTTATAAGGTCTCTCTCCTGTGTGAACTCGATAATGTGCCTTCAGCTGGGACATTTTACTGAACAGTTTCCAACATTCACGGCATTTGTAAGGCTTCTCTCCCGTGTGATTCTGATAATGCACCTTCAGTTCACATGGAAAATTAAATGATTTCCCACACTCGTGGCATTTATAAGGCTTCTCCCCTGTGTGACTATGACAATGCACCTTTAGTTGGGACGGATAATTAAATGACTTCCCACAGTCACTGCATTTATAAGGCTTCTCCCCAGGGTGAAGTTTTTCATGCCTGTCTAGTATTGATTTCTGATTGAAGGCCTTCCCACACTGAGAACACACATAAGGTTTCTCCCCTGTGTGAATCCGTTGATGTACCTTGAGTTTGGCTGTTTTACTGAATGACTTTCCACATTCACGGCATTCATAAGGCTTCTCACCCGTGTGACTTTGACAATGCACCTTCAGTTGGGATGGAAATTTAAAGGATTTTCCACAGTCATTGCATTTGTAAGGCTTCTCTCCACTGTGACTTTGTTTATGGGATGTCAACTCTGACTTACGCAAGAAGGCCTTCCCACATTTGTCACAGATAAAAGGCGTGTGATTCTTGTGAATCAATTCATGTTCATAGAAAGCTGCTCTATCACTAAAGGCTTTTCCACACAGTGAACACACATGTGGTTTCTCCTCTTTGTGAATTTGCTCATGCTCTTGGAGTGCAACCTTAGTACAAAAGGATTTCTCACAGTTGATGCATTTGTATGGTTCCCCTTCAGTATGAAATAGTTGATTCACCTTCAGTTGGAATGGATGATTCAATGAATCTGACATATAAAGGAAGGCCTTCCCACCATTGTAAGAAACAATAGGTCTGTCCAGAGTGAGAGTGATCTGAGGTTTGTGCAAAGATATGGCATAGAGTACCTCACCATACTGAGAACCTTGATCTGCTTTCTCCTGAGAATGGTTTTCATGTATTCGTGGTTGTTTATGGCTGAGAATGTCTCCATTCTCAGTATTTATACATGATTCTTCTCCTCCATTGATAACCACACAGTTAGCATTACAGGAGCCTTGTATCAGGAGCTGACTGGATGCCACAATGTCAATAAGCTGTTCTTTGACACTGCTTTCATTCTGATTATTTGCCCCTAGGTTTAGTTCCAAACTTTTTGGAAGTAAGCAATATTGCGGAAGATCCTCTTGTGTAGAAATGAGGTAGGGTACCAGAGGTATGTTTTCCCTAGGTTTTTGATATTCATGACCACTATTTGTGCTCAGAGTTTTCTTGAGGAAAGTACCAGAAGGCAAGGGTAGAATCTGGTTTTGTTTATCCCTCTTAGCAATATCAGCATTCTGCCGTAGTTTTTGTAAAAGGGGGCACCATGAACCATCTTTTGTGATTTCACTTGCCATATCACTATGAACTGAAGCTTTCTCAAATACTTTCTGTGGTGAGGTGTCAATTCTTGATTTTTCTAAAACAGAAAGAGATGAAAAGATAAACAGAGACAGGATGAAGAATGAATCATACAGAGGGTCTGAGACTGAACATAAATGCTTAAATCAGGTACTAATGATGCTGATGATACTAACAATTAGTAGAAGCAAGCTAATCAACAACTGTATACAGTGGGAATCACCTACATGGCAGACATTAATATAATTAGGACAATACTAAATCAGGGGATGAGACATATAAACTATCCAGTCATATGTACTTTCAAAATGGAAGTATATAAACATAATAAGAATATCAAAAAGTATCTGAATCCTATATAATAGAAATAAACTGCACGTTTGCATCAAAATGTATCAAAAAGCAAAATAACATTTGTTGCAATAAAATCTATCAGTAGCATTCTGATTGATCACATGCCTTAAATGGAATCCATAAATCACACAAGAAAAAATCTAAATAAGAAAAACCCAGAATGGTGGCACAGGCCTTTAATCCCAGTCCTTGGGAGGCAGAGGTAGGATATCTACATACAAGACAGCTTGATCTACAAAGTGAGTTCTAGGTCATCCAGGGCTACATAGAGACCTGTCTGAAAATACTAATAACCAATAAATAAACAGAAAGAGAGAGAAAATGCCACAGAAACAAACAAATAATAAAAAGAGATGGTCTGTACTGATGACAATGGGTCTAAAAAAATAATGTGTATTCAAAAGGGAAATGGGTAGGGATTCTAGAATAAAATAAATTAAAGCACTAAGAGAAAATAGTTCAGAAGCTCAGAAGAGAAAAAATAATTAGCCAAACAAAAAGACTTTCTGACTTGAATAAAGTAGATCCCAATATTTGATCTCTCAAATTGAAGAAAGGGAAGCATCTTACAGTAATGTTCTCATACATCTAAATAAGGCAGGAGAGACTCTAAAGTCAGAGCCTAAGAAATTCATCGTAATACCACAATGAGAACTGCATATTCAGAATGAACAGAGCCTTTAAGGCAAACCTATCACAGAATGAGAAAAGGAACACACAGAACCCTAACCCTAATGTGCCACACACAGCTAAGGAGAAAACATGATCCAGCACAGGAAAGAAAATCAGTAAATTCAGACAGAGTGGAAAAGCAAAAACACAGACAAAACACAAACAATAATAAGAGCATAAAACACAATATACTAATTCAAAAGTCAATTGTTAGAACATACAAATTACAACCAGTCCTTTCTCCATTACATAGACAATATATTAAACAACTTGGCTCATGTCAGATGTTCATAAACAAGATGTACAAATAAAAATTCTTGTGCATGTACACATGAGAGTATAACAGGTCATCATTATTAGAAAATGGCTGTTAGTCCATTTAGACTCATTCATATCCATGGTCAGACAAGCTTGTCCCACAAACTCACCTTTCAGAAAGTCTCACATCAATAATAAATGGATTACAGAATTAATCATAAAAACTCCAAGGGGAAAACAACCTAAAGATGACCACCACTGGGAACTTGGTGAGACAAACTGACAATGGCCTCAGGAGATCGACCCAGCCTGGGAAGCAGTAGCTCACCTTGGCACTGCTGGCCTAGGAATTCAGTCTTCCACGTCTGAGCCTCCTTTCCTTTTTCCATTCTAAAGATGACTCCCGGGCTGGGAACAGGATACCCTGTTAACCAGAAGGATATTGGATTTTGGAGTAGTTTCTTATCTTCAGAGTTGACCCAATGAAGCTCTGCATTGCCTCATTGGTAAAATCAAGTCAACATTTTCTTTTGTATATAATTAATATTTGTAGGTACAGAGAAGAAATGAAGCCATCAAGGCAAATGAAGCAAGCAAGCAAACACACACACACACACACACACACACACACACACACACACACACACATACACACACGGGAACAGACAGGGGGGATTGATTTTTGAGATCCCGCCATGCTTTGTAAAGAGAAGGAAGGAAATGTCAAAGGAGGCCCATCCTGGATCCCCAAGCCAGCTGCACTTACCCACTGCCAAGAGGTGGCTGTAGATCTCCAGCATCACATCCTGGTACAGGCATCTCTGGGCAGAATTCAGTTGCTGCCACTCCTCCTGGCTGAAGTTCACAGTCACATCCTCAACGGACATCCACCTCTGTAAAAATGTACCACAATTCACTGTGAATGTCTCATAGGAAAATGGCAAAGTTATGCATATGGCTGGGTTTTTAATGATGTTTCACTTCATTTCCCACAAAATATCTACTTTTCATTAATTTAAGGGGATAGAAAACACTTAGAGAGCAATCAATCCTGCCATCCATCAAACACAATCACATTCTTTAAGTACATTAGAAAAGAATTCTTTTTAATTCTCTAAGAAAGTACATAGCACAATATTGAATAAGCAACGATATTCCAGGTTAGTTATGCTAGACCCATTGGATTCAACATTATGAAATAGGCATTTAGAAGCTAAGAGCATTAACTTCTTGTTTGGGGACAAACTAACTTGTTTGAATCTCTGACTTCATTCTCTGTCTCCTTAACTTTGGGTCACCGACTTACCTCTGCATATTAGTACATATTACTCAAGGAGCGCCAGTATCCTTAAATATCCTAACTCCCTGCAAAGATGAAGGTACAAAGATTGGTATTGTTGTTGTAATTTTTCCGCTTGAGGCTATACCCTGATGCAGACAGAGGTAATCACCCCACAAAAACCCCCTTCTTGAAATAGGAACGTCTTAGTTACACATGTGATCAACTTTGAAAACAACCCCCAGTGTCTGGTCCCTAATACAAAAAAAAAAAAAAAAAAAAAAAAAAAAAAAAAAAAAAAAAAAAAAAAAAAAAAAAAAACATTAACACATTCTCTTTCTTCCTCTCTTCAAACAGAGCCTCCTGTTCAAACAGGAACTCACTGGCCCCAGAACTTGCTAGGACTGCAGTCATCCCCTTGCTCTGTGGAATGTTTTCTCAAGATGTTTCTGTTAAGTATTCTGTCCAAGTGAGGAGAAAAGTAAGGAACACACCTGGCATTTTATCTTACTGGCACTTCTTTCTCTCTGAACACCTATACAATGCACTTCATAAAACTGATGCCACCAAGGAAAAGAATCCACACAGAAAAATATTTTAATACACCAACCATAGACACAGATTAGACCATTTGAACAAGATAATTTTAAAAAAACGACAACAAAATCTAACATACAACTGCTGCTAATAAATAAAAGTCAGGCTCTGTCTTCTGAAGCTTTAAGTGTCTCTATGGCCCTTGGCTTCAGAAACTCCAATTTCAGTCTATACGAATACCTCTTGAAACCAAGTGAGTCTACAAGTGAATTCGGGATCTCTGGTCCACCTGAGCAGACCTATGATGGTCCCAGTTAATAGTTAAGTAATGTGAGAAGACCTGTCTTAATTACAGACAAGACCATTCTCTGGACATGAGACACTGAACCATATAATATGGGGGTGGAGATTATAGAGATATGACTTAGCAGTTAGAACACTTATGGCTCATGCAGAGGACCTGGGCTCAATTCCCAGCACCTACATGATGGCTCACAACCAGCTATAACTCCAGTTCCAAAGGATCTGATACTCTCTTCTAGTCTCCAGGTATACACACTATACACATACATATAAGCAAAACATCCATCATACATATACAATTTAATAATTCCATGATACAAACTTTTCAAATTACATAGCCCACAATGTTACTCTCAGTCTCCTTTGGCCAATTACAGCTATATGCCACATGGAACCATCACGCTAGACCTTCCATGTTTAGACTTAAATACCGACTTACCAGAAATGTAAGGGAGTTCATGTTAAATAACAGCAGCAAAAAGCAACTTAGCCAAAGCTAGGATTTGTCACAGTCTAAAAGATAATCCAAAGTTCTTCAAGAAATGGTTAGCATGGGGGAGAAAAATTAAGAAACTAAAATACGTTTTAGTTAGGTTGGATATGTGAGCACTGGCTGGACCTTCAGAAGAAGATTCTACATGTGGAAATATGACCAGGAACAGATGATATTAAGAAGGATTTATGGTTATGTAGAAAGGTTACCATCTTAGAAACAAATACCAACACACAGAGAAAAGTATAGGCTCCAATATTTGGTTTACACATAACCTAACCATGGAAGGAGATGAAACAGGATGAGACACAGGCTGATAATTACTCAAAGAAGGGGCTAGGGGCATAATTCATTCTACTTTTACTTATGTATAAAAATCTTAATAATACAACACTGACAACCTGCAAGCTCCCACATGTGTAGCCAGGCACATGGCCATTTCTCTCTGATAGATCTCTTCCAGGCTGACACTAATGACACCAGGAAACAGGCAAAGCAGTGGCACTCACCCATCATTCTTCTGTGTAAAAAATATTTTGTTTTAAAATTCTTTTTAAAAAAAATATTTATTATGCATACAGTGTAAGAGGGCGCCAGATGTCATCATAGATGGTTGTGAGCCACCATGTGGTTGCTGGGAATTGAACGCAAGACCTCTGGAAGAGCAGACAGTGCTCTTAACCTCTGAGTCATCTCTCCAACCCAATGTTTTAAAATTCTTTACATTAACATGTCAGACATATTATTGTAACTATAAAGGATAATTCCAGAAATACTCCATTGAAATGTCTAATGGAGAAAATGTCAACTGATTATATTACTGAGAAGTTTCCCTGGGAGCATTCAATAATGTATTAAAAATTGTTGCCTCCTGTGGAGAGAATGCCTGCACAGTCATGCTTAGTGACATACACTTTTAATATTAGCACTACTAAGGCAGAGGCAGGTAGATCTCTGAGAGTTTGAGGCCAGTCTGGTCTACATAGTAAGTTTTAGGACAACCCAGGCAGCCCTGCCTCAAAAACTAAAACAAGTCCCCCAGGATGCAAGCACCCCCAAAATTCACATCTACTTTTGATAGATAACCAGCCCATGAGAGTGGAGCCTTCACAAATGGGACTTTAAGAATATATGGCATCATACTGAGAAGATGAACATGAGCAACTGGGCAGCAGAGCCTCACCAGATAACCAATCTGCTATGACGCTGAAGTCCTAACAACTGGGAAACAAAACATTCTGATATTGTCCAAGGATTGGTACTTTACAAACTATTGTCCCTCCTGGAAGAGTTGATCCAATTCCCGACCACCATCACTTAGACAGGAGCTGGGAGGAATGACTATGACCCTAACCAGTCTCCTCCCTCAGAACAATGCTTACAGATCTCCACTGTTAAGCTTCCAAGCTTTTCTGAGCTCTAATACAGAAACTAACTTTTCCTTCTCTTTTTAAGATACTGGCCAAAAGCCTACTAAGCATGCTTTCCCTGGTATGCTAGGCTTCCTGAGTGTCTCTGAAAGCGCCAACCACTCACAGCTGCCCCTTCCTACTGGCACTTGCTGACCTCATCGCCTAAATATAAGGTTTGTTTACCTCTCCTCTTCTTTATCCCCCACCCCACCCCCAAAACTACAGAACTTTCAGGATACCTGCTTATTAGCTTGGTTTGTGTTCCCTACAACTCTAATATAAATCATCCTGGGGCTTCCTTCTGAGTCTATTTTAAAATTCTTTACCCACAAGACTAACAACTGACAAAACAGTCGCTCCTCAGATGTTCAAATTCAGTACAGCAGTACAGGAGGCAACTAAAGCTGGCAAGATGTGAAAGAGAACAAAGATAAAAAAGAGAACTCAAGAGGGAAGAAGATGAGACAATATCTATAGTGACATAGGCCTGTAATCCCAGTGCTGGAGAGGCTGAGGCAAAAAGGTACTGAGTGTGATAGCAGCCTGGACTATACAGAAAGTTCCAGGCTAGCCTCACATACCCGGTAAGACCCTACATCCAAAGAGAGAGGACAAGGGGGTAAAGGGTAACTAGTTAGTGTGAGATACACATATACATATATGGAGAGAGTCCACTCCTAAAGATCTCAGATCTTTAGGTAACAAAAATAACATAGGGTCCACAGCTTCTTGTGTCTTCCCTCAAGAACCAAGTATGAAATCTCTCCTGCTTACCTCACATGACCCATGCTGCTCCTCTGCACCTAATGGTTGGTTCTTCAGCCAAAAATTCATATCAGCAGCCATGTCCCCTCTGATCTATTCTTGATGTTTCTTGGTAGCAAATCCAAATTCCTCAAGAGTCACGGCTAGCTGTGGCACAGTAGGAAATCCTGAGGCCTGAATGATTTCAGAGGTCTCAGGAGCTCTGAGACACTGGAAATACCTAAAAGACAGTGACCCAACATCAGACCATGTATTGGGGATAGCCCATGTGGAAGCTCCCATGTAGACACTGCAGAGGATACATAAACGCCCTATTTATGGTTATAAAACAAACAAAAAGATTAAAAACCATCAGTTTGAAAGGAAGGACACTCTTGCAGAGCTCACATTTTAACTAGGGGATAAACAATATGCTAACCTAGTTGTATACAAAGTGAGGACACAAGTATTTATTATATTGATCCAGAATGCCATGCCACAGAAGGCTCACAAAGCCCTCAGCACCTGCCTGAAAGGTAGTAAATGTTAACAAAAACTCAGTAAGCTGCTGACTTAATTTGTATTTAATTTCGAACAGCCCTTTCAGCTATACACAGTGGGCATTAGTATTCTGTTTAATTTGCTCACAGGTCACTAAATAGAGGAACAGGGGCACAGACTCAAGCTGTTTTCATTCTAATGAACACACTAGCCACCATGTTCTACACAGTCCCTTCTGTAGTCAGAATCTAAAAACAGCATTTGTTTCCTGTTGCCCAGAGAGCTCAGGATGACAGCCAATTCTGATTCTAGTCTGAGTTTCTAGACATTTCTCTGCCCACACACAGATACATCATGAAAAATTCACTCACCCAACCCTCACCCCAACATGAAAACACACACACACAGCCCCCTCCCCCCAAAAAAAAAAAAAAAAAAAAAAAAAAAAAAAAAAACCCTAAGAAAATGCACCAGGACCTCTCCACACTGAATACTTCTAGCCTGTTCATGAGATGTCCTCTCTCCATTAGAATGCAGTCAGTGATACAGATTAAGTCCCAATAACCACCAACCAATGAGCACAAGACTGCCAAGTTACAAACCTGCCTCATAGTCACTGACACGTCCAGGCACCATAAATCATTACTGCCCTAGTACCCAAAAGAATGCTTCCAGGAGGGTATAATATACTGGGTGGGTGGGTGGGCGGGCGGGTGTAGGTGTGGGTGTGTGTGAAGGATCCCCACATGTTATACTAAAGTGGCCCGAACAATGAGAATTTGGGGTTTTATGTGTGTGTGGGTTTTTTTTGTTTGTTTGTTTGTTTCAGACAGGGTTTCTCTTTGTAGTTTTCTTGGAACTCACTATGCAGACAAGGCTAACCTCCAATTCAACAGAGATCTGCCTGCCTCTGCCTCTCGAGTGCTAGGATTAAACTTATGTGAGGGGAGAAAATTTGTTTTTAATATCCGTGTTTATTTCCTTCAATAATGCTAGTCATCCACAGCAGGAGAAACTGGTAACAGAGATCCAACCAAGAGACAGAGAGGAGAGAGAAGAGGGAGAGAAGGAGAGAGAGGGGAGGGAGAGGAAGAAGAGAAGAAAGGAAAGGAGGGGGAGGCGGGAGGGAGGGAGAGAGCTCACAATCAATCCGTAATCTGACACTTTCTATTTTGGTATAGCTGGCGGCATTTCTCTTCAGTAAGTCGCGGGTCAAGCAGTACAGTCACTGGCTATGCAAACAACATCCAACCAGAGTGGCCGCAAACACCGGACACCCGCCCCAGGCTACACCGCTGCCCGAACTGACTTCTCCGGCAATCCCGGCCTGAGTGGGCCACAAGCCACCTCCAAGTCCTCGTCCTGGTACCAGCTCGGGGCTCCCACCCAGGAGCGGCTCCTGCAGCGCCCACTCACCGGGTCCTGCCCCCAACGCCCTCGCATGACAATTTTCACGGACGCCGGTGGGAATCCCAAAGAAGGGCAAACTGGGAAGTGACAAAACCCACAAGACGCAGAAAATCCGCAAGGACGGAGTGAACACGAACCGAACGACCCCCAGCTCACCCGGCATCCCCCAGCAGCCGTCTCAGCCGTCACTCAGAGTCCGCCCGGCCCCGCGGCCGCGAACCTCACACCGCAGCTCAGAGAGCTCTGCACGCCGCTCCGGGCCGCCACTTCCGCCCGCGGACACCAGCGTCCCGGAAGGGAAAGTTCCAAGACACCTCGCGGACCCCCCAGCGAAGTAATACGAGAATGACTAGTATATTTAACATTTCATGGCCACTCTATTTCCGGTGTCTTTTAGAGTTCCGGCAGAATTTATCCACGTCCCGTAGAATGATGCGCATGCCCATTAATACTTGTGAGGCTGAGTGCTTGCCAACAGTCACCATGGCGGACCTGTGGTTCCAGTTTCTTTGGAAACCGCTGTGGCGGTATTCCCGTGCTCAGGATGTTAGAGGCCACCATCCAGGAACTTCGGTTCCGTACAGGCTGGGAAGCTGAATACGATGCCAGAGGATGGAAGCTGGACGCTATCCCATATGTTATGACAGATCTGGCAGGATTCTAAAAAGATATTTATACCCCTTCCTTTGCCTACAGTTGAGACAATGGACGCCAGAAATAAAAATACCACGGTGGAGGAAGGGATATGCTCAGGCCAGGAGTCAGTCAGAGCTAGGACTTGACACAGGAAAATAGATTTCACAGATCTGACAACCTCTTAGATCACTTTGCAGAACAGACTGGAGCCAGAGACAATGATAGTGAGGGGTGGACGCACACTTAGATTGCTTAGGTACATACTTCTTGTCTTCCATTTATTTAAACCTAATTCTGTGGCGGTGGAGTGGGGTGTAGAGGTAACTTAGTTAAGAACACCAACTGCTACTGCAGAGGAACCAGATCCAATTCCAGCACCTACATGTCAGCTCACGACCATCAATAACTGTCGCTCCAGGGGACTCTGATGCTCTCTTCTGAACTCCACAGGCATCAGGCACACAAGAGGTGCACAGACATACATGCTGATAAAACACCCATACACTTAAAATTAAAATTAAAATCTCAGCACTTGGAAGGCAGAGGCAGGTGGATCTCTGAATCTGAGGCCAGTCTGGTTTATAAAGCAAGTTCCAAGACACCCAAGGCTACACAGAGAAACCCTCCTAAAATAAATAGGTATGTAGGTAGGTAGGTAGGTAGATAGATAGATAGATAGATAGATAGACAGATAAACAGATAGAGTTAGAGAGATAAAGAGATATAGAGATAAAATAAAATCTTGGCCAGGTGAGGTGGTACACACCTATAATCCCAGCAGTCTAGAGGCAGAAGAAGGCACACCTCTGACTCTGAGCCAGCCTGGGCTACGTAGCAAAACATAATTCCATGACTTCCACTTTACTTATTGTGGAAAGGTGAATTATGTATGATATATCTCCGTTGTTTTAAAATTGTATTTTCCCAAATTATGTAAGCTTTGGGAAAAGAAATCTTTAATGTAGTCACAAAAAATTTCAAACTAATAGAATGGTCAGAGCTCAACTTTAATCATATCATTTAGGAGGCAGAGGCAAACAGATCTCTGTGAGTTTGAAATTCAACCTGGTCTACAAGGTGAATACCAGGCTAGCCACAATTACAGTGGTGAAGACCCTTGTCTCAAAAGACGAATAAAACAAATTTAAAAAAAAAAAAGCCAAATAGGGTATCCAAGGATGCATGAAGAAATATCTAAGGACTTCTGTTTTAATGTCTTAGTCTTGGTATAGTCATATACACCTGTAATCCCAGCACCCTGAAAGTAAAAGCAGGGGGTGTCTGTGTCACTGGATCTCTTGTTCCTAGCCTCCAGGTGGATAAACTGAATACATCTCCTCTATCTGTTTTTTCTTAATGTTCACCACTGTAATTGGTTATGGATGATGGTTGCCAGATCCCAGCTTGTTAGGTCTTTCAGTATCCAGGGTATAACACTAAAAATTTCAATGGCATATTTTTGGGACTTGGGTCATCAGACTCGTCAAGAAACACCTTAACCCAGTAGACTCTCTCACCAGCCCTCTCCTCTTTGTTTCTCTCTGTTTGTTTTTCCCATTTTGCTTTTTCTTCCCTTATTTGGTATTTTATTTTTTATTATTTATTTTTTTTTTTGGATAGGGCTTCTCTGTATTTCAGGCTGAACTTCAATTCTCCATCCTTCTGCATCAACTTCACAAGTGTTTCAATTGTAGTTATTATGTCTGGCTGAAATAAAATTCTTTGTATATGACAGTTTGGAATCATTGCATCGTCATCATTGAACAAAACTCTATTCTCATATGCATAGTGTTTTCGGGAATGGGATGTTTGTGTTCATGTGGAACATAACAGTGTGGGACAGAGGTGGAACAAGGAAGCGAATGTGGAGAGCCTGGTCGAAGGGTAACAGCAGAAAGCTGTATAGAATCCTTTGCAAACCGTTACACAGTAAAATAACCAAAGTGAAAAATATTGGCACTATATTGTCAGCATTTGTGGGTGCTGACAAGAAGCACACTTCTCTCTGCCACCCTGCATTCTGGGGAGTTCCCCCAAAGACCTTTAGGGTATATATTTAAGCCAAAACAGGATTTATGGCTACTATACTGAAAAGAATTCCAGGACTAACAGTAGAAGTCAAAATTTTATTATTAAAGACATTTTAAAATTTCCTTATGTGTATGTTAGCCTGAATGTATATGTTATGTGCAGCACAACTGTTCCTGGTGCCCCTGGAGATCAGAAGAAGGGGTGGGATCCCCTGGAATTGCACTTACATACCATGTAGATACTGGAAATGGAATATAGGTCCTCTGCAATAACAAGTCCTCCTACCCACTAAATGTAGAGCAACTCAAGGCAATTACACTAAAATTGTCCACTCTCTCCATATCTATTCAATATAGTATGTGAAGTTCTAGCTAAAGTAATAAGAGTAATAAATAAGAAGGAGATCAAGGGGATATAAATTGGAAAGAAAGGATTCAGAGTATATTTGCAGATGTATGTATGCATAAGTGACCCTAAAATCTCACCAGGGAACTCCTCCAGCTAATAAACACTTTCAGTGAAGTAGCTGGATTTTACAAGATTAACTCGGAAAAATCAGTAGCTCTCATATACAAATGACAAATGGACTGTAAAAGAAATAAGGGAAACAAACCCCTTCATAATAGCCTCAAATAATATAAAATATCTTGGGGTAACCAAGAAAGTGAAAGATCTGTATGACAAGTCTTCGAATTTTTTGAAGAAAGAAATTGAAGAAGATATCGTAACATGGAAAGATTTCCCATGCTCATGGATTGGTAGGATTAACATAGCCAGATGGACATTCTACCAAAAGCAATTTTCAGATTCACTATTCTCTCCAGGATTTTTATAATGAAAAGATGTTTGTACCAGGCTTTTTCTTTGGAGGTCAACAACCAGCTCCAAAAAAAATGGCAGAGACTTAATAATAGTTACAAGTGTTCAACCTTATCCCATGCAAGCTTCTTACTAGCTCTTATACTTAACCTGTTGTTCTTCATCTACATTCTGCCTCAGGGCTTTTTAACGTTCTTTCCTTCTGTAGGTCCTACTCCATCTAGCTGGTTCCCTCTTTCTCTCCTCTTGTCCTTCTCTCTTCCTAGATCTCTCCTCCTACTTATTCTCTCTGCTTCCCAGCCCCACCTATCCCTTTCCTGCCCTGCTTTTTATTTCCACTTAGCTTTGTATTAGACCAATCAGGTGCCTTAGGCAGGCAAGGTGAAACAAATGCAACACATCTTTACATAACTAAATGCATCATAAACAAATGTAATGCATCTTTACGTCATTAGCAAAGGAAGCGTGAACAAATATAACATACCTTCAAATAGTTGAAGTAATATTCTGTGTCGTGAACACATGTAACACATCATTAAATAGTTAAAATAGTATTCTGTAACAGGTGTTAGAGTGTGTCAAAGGCCTTTTGTGCATCTAATGAGATGATCATGTGAAGTTTTTCGTTTGTTTGTTTTTCAATTTGTTTACATGGTAAATTATACTGATTTTGTATGCTGAATCATCCCTGCATCTCTGGGATGAAGCCTACTTGATCACAGTGGATGATCTTTTTGTTGTGTTCTGAGACTTAGTTTGAAAGTATTTTATTGTGTATTTTTGCATCTATGTTCATAGTGGAAATTGGTCTGTAATTTTCTTTCTTTATTGAATCTTCATGTGGTTTGAGTACCAGGGTAACTGTGCCCTCATAAAATGCAATGTTCCATTTGTTTCTATTTTCTGCAATAATTAGAGCAATATTGAAGTTAACTGTGTTCTGCCCAGTTTCAGCAACCCCCAGAAAGATCCACAGAATCACACCAACTCTCTGAATGCAAATACAAAGCAACGTTTACTACAGCTGTACAGGTGAGCTCAGCTCCTGTCACACAGCAGTGCTAGTGGGGAAGTGAGCAACCACCAACCCAAAAGCAAGACTTTTTAAAACATAAAGATCAAACAAAGACCATAAAAGTGCCCTTATCAGGTTACTATCGCTGTCAGGGGGAAGCTGCTGGCTGATTGGTTGTTTTAGGAAGGGAGAAGATGCCTCTCAGCTGGGACCCAAAGTCCTCTTATTACCCAGGACCTTGGGCACTTTGCCTTGGGAGCTTAGCCTTGAGGGTTTAGAAACTTCTCCAGATGGGGGACTAGAAACTTCTCAGCTCCAAAAATAGCTCCAGGCTTCAAGGTGGAGAAACTTTAGATTCTACAACTGGTCTTTGAAAGTTTAGTAGAATTCTGTGCTGATATTCTGCCCTGGGCTTCTTTTGTCTAGGAGACATAATGCTATTTCACTATGGGTTAAAGGCCTATTTAAATTGTTTATATGATCTTTATAAATCAAGTAAATGGTACCTATCAAGAAAATTATCCATTTAGATTTTCCAGTTTGGATGACTACAGGTTCTTAAAGTATGTCCTTGTGATTCTCTGGATTTCTTTGGCATCTGTTATGCTCCCCCTTTTTTTTTTCCTGGATTTGTTAATTTGGATATTCTTTCTCTGTCTTTTAGTTCGTTCTAAAAGTTTGGGTATGTTGTGTAGTCTTCTTTTTGGAGGTTAGGGTGGGGAAAGGGATCAGGGTTTCTCTGTGTAACAGCTCTGGCTGTGCTGGGTGGCCTCTAACTCACAAAGATCCACCTGCCTCTGCCTCTCAGGTGCTAGGATCCAAGGCATGCACCATCACCACCCAGCTTGTGTATTTTTTATTCAATTCTGGAAAGTCTTCAATTTCTTTATTTCTGTCTTGACCCATTTTTTATTCAGTAGAGAATTATTTAGTTTCCATGAGTTTGTAAGCTCTCTGTTGCTTCTGTTGTTTATCTCTGGCTTTAAGCCATGGTGGTCTGATAAGATTCAGAACATCTGAGGTCAATTTGGAGAAAGTCCCATGAGGTACAGAGAAGAAGGTATATTTGGGGGCTTTAGAAAACTATTCTGTAAATATCTTGTAGGACCATTTGGTTTATAACATCTGTTAGTTCCAACATTTCTCTGCTGTGGTTTTGTCTGGATGACCTGTCTATTGGTAAGAGTGAGGAATGGAAGTCTCCCACTATCAGTATGTGAGGACCAATATGTGATTTAAACTGTAGTAGTGTTTCTTTTCTAAAGGTGGGTACCGCTGTGTTTGGGGCATGGACATTAAAAACTGAAATGTCATCTTGGATTTTTTTTCCTTTGAAGAGTATAAAAATGCCCTTTCTCACCTATTTTGATTAGTTTTTGCTGTGAGATAATGATCCTGTATACTATAAAGATTTGTCTCTCATTGGCTAATAAAACATTGATTGGCCAGTAGCCAGGCAGGGTAACCAAACTATGAGATTTCTGGAGAGAGAAAAGTCAGAGAGGCAGTCACCAGCCAGATGCAGAGGAACCAAGATGGAAATGCTAGACTAAACAAAGGTACTAAGCCACGTGGCTAAACATAGATAAGAATTATGGGTTAATTTAAGTGTAAGAGCTATATAGTAATAAACTTGAACTACTGGCCCAGCAGTTACTATATTAAGCCTCTGAGTCCATTATTTGGGAAACAGCTGCTGGGTATTTGGAAGTTGGTGAGACAGAAACTTCAGACTACAAATTTTGGTTTAAAGCCTATTTTGTTAAATATTAGAATGGCTACACCATCTTGCTTCTTAGGTCCATTTGCTTGGAATATATTTTGCCAACCTTTACCCTGAGGTAATAATGTCTATCCTTGATGTTGAGGTGTGTTTCTTGGACACAGCAGAAGGATGGATACTGTTTTTGCATTTATTCTGTTAGCCTTTAAAAAAATGGGGAATTAAGACCATTCATAACAAAAGGTATTAATGATCAATAATTGTTGATTGCTGTTGTTTTGTTGTTGGTTGTGGTGATGGTGTGTGTGGGGGTGTGCACGCACGTGCATGCATGTGAGTGTGATTCTTATCTTTTGGGTTTGGGGATGGGAGATTATTTCTTGTGTTTTTGTGGATATAGTTAACATCCTTAGTTGATAGTTTTCCTTATAGCACCTTCTGTAGGCTGAATTTTTATATAGATATTAAATTTCACTTTATCATGGAATATCTTATTTTTTTCATCTATGCTGATAAAAAGTTTTGCAGAGCACAGTGGAGTTAGGATCTGTGGTCTCTTAGGGTTTGTAGTACATATGATCAGGCCCTTCTGGCTTTTACGGTCTCCATTTAGATGTTAAGTGTAATTTTGTTTTTTGTTTGTTTGTTTTATATTTATCTTTTTTTTGTTTATGTATATGATGTTCTGCCTTCATATATGCTTGCATGCCAGAAGAGGGCACCAGATAGTTGTGAGCCATCATGTGATTGCTGAGAATTGAGTTCAGGACCTCTGCAAGTGCAGCCAGTGCTCTTAACCTCTGAGCCATCTCTCCAGCCCCAGTTACATGTAATTCTAATTGCTCTGCCTTTGTATGTTACTTATCTTTTCCCCTTGCAGTTCCTAATATTCTTTCTTTCTTCTGGCTGTTTAGTGTTTCGATTGTTATGTGCAGTGGGCATCTTCTTTTTCTGGACAATCTATTTGGTGTTCTGTATGCTTCTTTTGCCTTTATAGGGTATCCCCTTCTTTAGGTTACAAAAATTTTCTGTTTTGATTTTGTTGAAAATACATTCTGAGCCTTTAAGCTGGGTTTCTTCCCCTTCCTACTATACTTAAATTTAGCCTTTTCATGCTGTCCTAGATTTCCTGAATGATGTGTGTCAAGAATTTTTTAGATTTAATATTTTCTTTAACCAAAGCATCCATTTCTTCTATAGTATCTTCATTGCCTGAGATTCTGTCTGTCATAGCTTGTTATTCTGTTGGTAAAGCTTACCTCTGTAGTTACTGTTCAACTTTCTAAAATTTCATTTAAAGAATGTCCTCAGTTTGTGCTTTTTTTCATTGATTCTATGTCCATTTTTCGGTCTTAACAGTCTTATTCATTTTATTCAACTATTTGTTTGGTTTTTTTTGCTTTCTTTAAGGAATTAGTTTATCTTTTCCAATTGTTTATATTTTTCTGGATTTCTGTAAGGGATTTATCCATTTGCTCTTTAAGGACCTCTGTTATCTGAATAGAGTCGGTTTTAAGGTCTTTTTCTTGTGCTTCAGCTATGTTGGAATATTTAGGAACTGTCGGGCTCTAGTGATGATATGTTGTCCTGGCTGCTGTTGACTGTACTCTTAGGTGGGCATCTAGGCAGCCCCCTCAGCCATCACTTAGCAGCACAGCAGCCTACCTGGGGCAGCTGCCACTCACCTCACACTGCCCGCAAAGGAACTCTGCAAAGGGATGCTCAGAGTCTGTGATGGAAAGTCACAAACTAACTTGTGGACTCACCAGCTAAGTAACACTAAAATGACTTCGGTATTTATGACTTCAAGGCCACTGTTGCCACCTCTAGTGTCATTTAGATTTATTAGATTTATGTTCGGTTTTCTCTTTTTCTTTTGTTTGTTTCCTTCCTTCCTTCATTTCTTTTTTCTCCCTTCGTTTACTCTTTTTCTTTTATTCACTCATACATTCCTGACAGCACTTTCCCCTCCCTACACTCCCCCCAGCTCCTCCCCTACCTCTCTTCTCCCCCACCAATGGTCAGGCCTCCCATGGATACCCAAGATGGCCTAACAAATACAATAAGACTGGGCACAAGCCCTCATATCATGACTGGATGTTTGTTTGGGTTTCTATGCCTCAGTGGACCTAAACTCAAGTGCACTAATCTTCATAAGCTCATCGTAATCATGGCAGATAGGGTGGTTCTGATTACTGCAGGTGCCCACAGGATCATAGTGTTGAAGTAGCTATTAGAGAGCTTCCACAACCTACAGCTAGGAGTTTATTGTAATGCCTCTGAGGTAGTCTGCAGGCTTCCCACATTGGGATTACTCAAGCGTTTGTGGACATATATGTAATTGACGTTGTATATTCTGAAAAAGTACTACTTCCCTACTCATCATGTTTTCACACCCTTTTTAAAACTTATCCTAGATCAGAAGCAATTTAAAACTGGGAGTTAGTGGGAAGTGAAGCTAACGCCTCAAGTGATCCTTCTCATCTTTTTAAAAATTTATTTGTTTGTTTGTTTATTTATTTATTTATTTGAGACAATGTTTCTCTATGCATTTCAAACTGGCCTTTGAACTTTTGGACCTCATGATTTACTCTATGAAGTACTAAAATTTGTGTGCATGTTTCACAATTGGCCAAAGTGTACCTTCTATAATATGACATTTTAGAATCATTTTAGGACCACCAGAAACAAAAGTCTATTTTTTGTATGCATAGGCTTTCTTGGCTGGGGGGGGGTTGTTGAGGGGAGTCTCCTTATGTATATCAGGGTGACTTTGAGCTCACTGAGTTTTTACCTGTTTCTGCCCTCAAATGCTGGAGTGAAAGCACCAACTACCACACCCACCTATTTTTGTTTTGTTTTTGTTTTTTGAGACAGAGTCTTTCTATGTAACAACCTTGGATGTCTAGAAACTTCCTTTGTAAGCCAGGCTGGCCTCAAACTCACAGAGATCCACTTGCCTCGGCCTCCCTCCCAAGTGCTGGGATTAAGGTGTGCTCCACTACATCAAGCCTTTTTCTTGGGGTGAGGGGGCTTTTTTGTTTGTTTGTATGTTTATTTTGGGGGGCTTATTTTTGTCTGTTTTTTAATGTGTGTATATGCTTGCATGCATGTGTGGGTTCACATACATGCATGAAAGCAGAGGCCAGAAATGAGTGTTAGATCACTGAGAGCTGGAGTTTACAGCTAGTTCACACAATGCCAAGTTTTGCATGTGGGTTTGGGGAACTAAACTTGGGTCCTCTCCAAGAACAGTAAGTACTCTTAACCACTGTGTCATCTCTCGATTTCCTGTATCAAATACTCTGGAACGGGACTTCTAGGGAGAAACTCCTCTTATAATAGCTGTGAAGAATGAGGTAGCATAAGCTGTACTCAGCAGTATAATAGTGGCTTCTCCCCATGAACTAGCCCTATGCACTCTGTAATATTTTTCACTGTTATTGGCTTAATAAAGAAGCTGACTGGCCAGTGCTGAACAGGATGAGCCAGACTGAGAAAGCTGGGAGAAAAAAGGGCAGAGTCAGGGGAGTCGCCAGCAGAAGAGAAAAGCAAGAGGACTCACCTCACTGAGAAAAGGTAGCAAGCCATGTGGCAGAACACAGATAATAAACAATGGGCTAATTTAAAAGTAAGAGCTAGCTAGTGACAAGCCTGAACTATTGATGGAGGGTTTGTAATTAATATTAAATCTCTGAGTTAGTTATTTGGGAACTGGCAGTCGAGAAAGGAAAGTCTGTTCACATCTCCCTCTGGAAACCGCTTTCGTTTTTTGTTGTTTTATTTTAGTTTGGTTTGGTTTTGAGACTGAGCCTCTCTATATACCCCTATCTGACTAAGCTGGCCTTGAACTCAGAGAGGTCCACCTGCCTCTTCCTCCTAAGTGCTGGGATTAAAAGTCTGAACCACTATGCCTAGCTCTGGAAACAATTATAACTCATGATCTGTCAGTCTAAATGTGGGATCCTTACAGTTATTTATTTCTTGGCTCTCAAAGCCACAAACCACTTTTAAAAAACAAACAAAAGAACAACACCTCCCCCCCCCAAAAAAAATACCTGAACTGGTACCCCAGAACCAGGTTTCTGCCTTTGCTCCCAAAGCTATCGTTTTGTTTTTTTTTTTTTTTAACCTGTAGATTTTTCCAGTCTATGATTCAACAGGCACCAAGTACTAAATTGCTAATGGCAGAGTTTTCTACAGAGAAAAAAAAAATAAGTCAAAAATTGAGAGAGAGATGAAAACACCAGACAGTGGGCTTTAGAGGAGATCTGAGGACAGAGGCGTGGGATCACCAGGAAGAGACAACATGGTGGAGGAGAAAGGACCTACATGCTAAGTGATTATGGAGGTCACATGATGGGTGAAGATCCCTTAGATCTATGCCACATAAAGATAAAAAATACGTAAAGAGTCTACATTATGTATGTTGTATTTTCTTTTAGTTTTTTTTTTAACTGTTAATAAGCTAACCACAAAAAGACATTTGATTATAAAGGCTGTTTAAGTTAAACAAACATACATATTTTTAAAATATCTTGACTTTAAAATTTAAGTCTGAGGATATGTTGCTTTAAAAAGGAGGTTCTGCTTTTGTTTCCATAGAAGATAAAAACCTGTAGATTGCTTCCAAGCTAATATGGTTTGATCAAGAAAGACCCCCCTAAAAAATTCTCTGATGAGAAGAGAGGCCATATCAACTCCGAGGCTGCCACCTAAGATGATTCAGCAGCAAGACTGCCAGTGATGCCCCCAAACAACAAAAAGCAGTTCATGGAAAGCTATGCCCAAATTTCAAAAAAATATTTATAAATGTTTGTTTTCATTATAAATGGTTAATGGTCATAGTCAATATCTTTCTAGGGGAAAAGGAATATGATATAAAAATGATAAAAGATTATTAAATCTACTCTGATCCAAAAACAATTGTTAACCTCAAAATATTTTACATTAGTATAGAACTTAGTTTGTTGATACAAATAGATTAATTTTGTTATACTCTATGTATATTTTTAAAAAATATTTGTGCAATCACAGACAGATGCCTCTCTGGACCTCAAGACCCCATGTCCAGAGCAGAATGAGAGACAGTTGTCTTCAGACCATGGGTCCTGTGGCCCGAACAGAGTAAGAGATTGTTCAGACTTAGTGTCTAGAGCCGACAGGCGACACACAACCCCTGCAGCCACAACTGACTAAAATCCTACGAAGACCTGACTAAGAGTGAACCAAGGAAGCAATGGGCAGACACCAGTGCAGGAATACATATAACCATATAAAGAACAACAAGGCACCACCAGAAGAAGCTGGTGGCTTTACAACACCAAGACCTGAACAGACCAATGAAGAGGAAACAGAAGGAAACAATATTATAAACACCTTTATGAAGATTATAGAAGCCTTAAAAGAGGATGTAAGAAAACCCCTTAAAGAAATAGAACAAAATACAAATAAAAAATTGGAAGAGATGTACAAATCCTTGAAAGAAAACCAAGAAAGAGAAAACCAAAACATGAAAGAAACATTCCAGGAACTAAAAATTGAAATAGAAACTATAAAAAAGACACAAACTAAGAAAATACTAGAAATGGAAAATTTGAAGAAACAAACAGAAACTACAGATTCAAGCATAACCAACAGAATCCAGGAGGTGGAAGAGAGAATCTCTGGGGTGGAAGACTCAATAGTGGTAATAGATACATCAGTTAAAGAAAACACTAAAACCAAAAAAGCCATAACACAAAATGTCCAGGAAATTTGGGACACCATGAAAAGACCAATAATAGGAATAATAGGAATAGAAAAAGGAGAATACCAGCTCAAAGGCACAGATAATGTATTCAATAAGATCATAGAAGAAAACTTTCCCAACCTAAAGAAGGAAATGCCTATAAAAATACAAGAAGCTTACAGAACACCAAATAGATATTAGACTCCCACAAAAAAAGTCTGCTCACCACATAATAGTCAAGCCACAAAACATACAGAACAAAGGAAAAAACATTGAGCTGCAAAGGAAAAGTGCCAACTTACTTATAAAGGCAGACCCATCAGAATAACACCAGACTATTCAATGGAAACAATGAAAGCAAGAAGGTCCTGGTTAGAAGTTATACAGAAACTAAAAGAATGGGCAGGGTGGCCTACGTGGGCTCTGGGGCATGCCAGGACACACAATATATGACCTTATCTCTGAGTCTTAAAGCATTTTTTCCTTCATCCTCCCATTGGGATCTCCTCCGACTGAGGGCTGGGACTGTGATGAGCCTTGTTTGATGAATGAGAAAAGAGGCTTGGATGGGACATGGGCCAGGACTTCCTGCACCTCAACCTTGTTCTACATGCAAGGCTCTTGGTATCTATTTTGAATGGTCCACACCAAGGCCACCTAGAAAAGAGTACTAGGTAGGTTAGAAAGCCCCCACTGGGGTGAGGGGGTCACATCCTCATGAAGCCACCAAAGTTATGTCTAACCACCTTACCAAGTTATTAGGGGTTTCCATAATCCTCTACATCAATTTTCTCACAAATAGGCTCTCGTTTCCTCAGAGTCTCTTTATCTCTTTTCTCATTCCACTTTCTAGCAAGGTGGAACTGCCCATCAAGTGCACATTGCATTCATTTGCATTCTCCATCCCTTATTTATTAATTCATTCATGTCCACATCCCCTTATTTCAGGGAACATTTTTTAATGCTTTTTTCCTCATGGTTGCTCTGTGAACCTCTCCTGAGTCCTGACCCTGACAGATTTACCATCCAGAGCATCTAGAAGCTGTGAGCGGCTACACAGGACATTAGATTCTGATAGTGAAGTAGGAAGAAGCCACAGACGGGAATAAGGATCAAGGACAGGTCATCTTCTCCAAAGGCTCCCCCCAACATGGAACATTTCTTCTCTAAGAGTCTTAACAGATTAGCTAATGTGTGGATGGAAAGTTCCTCTTCTGTGGTCACTCAGCTCCCTGATTTCATTCCTGGAGATTCTCCCAGGTCTGTTATACCAAAGCCTAGTACTATCAGTCACAACCACCTGTTTCCAACTGTCTTTACATTTACAGCCTCCTGTGTTGTTACCATCTCCCTCCAGATGGTCCATAATCACATAGGCCGAACTCACATGGACATAGCTCTGCTACCTGTAGTCCACAGAACATATAACAGCTCACCCTGGGTATTGTGTGTGCTTTATCTTTGTTGTAAATATGACATGTCACATGGAATTTGGATACAGCCCTGAAAATCACCTTGGGGCATTCATTTTTAACTCTATGTATGCACGTATATATGTATGTATGTATGTGTGTATGTGTGTATATATGTATGTGTTTAGCCCTGACTAGCCAGGATCTTCCCACATAGAAAAGGCTGCCTTTGAACTTACAGAAACCTGTCTATTTCTACCTCCCAGGACATTTCTTTTTACTTCCTCAGTCTTTAGCCCTCTGCATTTCCCAAGGGTGCCTGTGCTGCTCTGAATATATTTTGCAGTTAATACTACTGAGATCAAGCAAGAGACTTGTAGCTTCTAGGCCAGCTGGAGCTGCATAGTGAAATCTTGCCTCTAAAATCATCATACTCAGGGTCCCACTGATGGACCTGTATGGGACACAAACTCTGAATACTGATGAAAACACCAACAAGTGGCAGCCCTACCTGAGTGCATTGAGCCAGGACACGGTCTCCACCACAGATATTACAGACATCAAAGACTCCATAGATGTACATGCATGGCAATGTGATACTAAAAGTCACAGATGATACTACTGTTGTCTCTCTGTTAAAGAATGAAGTTTGTCAATGACTGATATGGTTAGCCTTGCAAGTGGATCCCCATCACTATGGTTCCTACAAGAATGAGGAGCTTCTGAGACATCCAAGTGAAGAAAACGAATAGATACCCAAGTCTGGAATTAAGAGATGGACCCACATAGGGCAGAGTCGGGTACTCTCCATCTTAAGATCCGCAAGTGGACAGAAGCACAAATAAGAGTGCACAGAAAATGCCCTAAACCCTGAATCACTCAGAGTCGGGGAGGTGAGGTAGAAGAATCAAGAAAGCTGGGGGAGAAGCCACTGAGCAGAGTCACCTATGAGGAGGGTGCAGAGCTGGGTCCTTTGGGCACAGTGATGAGGTGTGAAGGAGGGAAATGTATGTTTCAGATGCAGGAGGCCAGGTTCAGAATGACACTAAGACTCATGTGACTCCAGACTGGTCTCAACACCAGAAAGTCTGGGAGTCTTGAGGGGAAGAAATCTCTTGGAACTGCTAAGAGCTGAATGAAGAACGAGAGGCAAGGAGGTGGGCACTATTCTTTTGAGAAACATTGTAGTTAATTGGAACCCAGAAATGGGCCAGTACTGAAAGTGGTCACACTCCGTAATCATTGGCTGTCTCCAACAGCACACAATGCCATGTCTTCAGAAAGCTCCATGCATTTCTCCGTGAGGACACCCTCATGCCATTTCTATCACAGGGAGAAGATGGGGCTGGGAAAACCACAGTTCTGCCTCTCTCTCTCTGGTTGATGTACACAGCAGCACAGTTGACACTCATGGATGGATCGAGTTGTCTGTCTTCATCTCTCTCACACCCGAGCCATGAGGCTGGTCTTTACATCACTACCCCTCTGTGAATCCAGTGCACTAGCACACATAGCCTCTTGGTGTATCCTGAAGTTTCTCAAGCCAGCCTAACCCTGCAGTCTGGACGAATCTCTCCCACCTGTGGTCCCATAGCCACTTATAAAATAATTACCCAGAGGCTTCTATTAATTACAGAGCATTTGGTCTATGGCCTAGGCTCATGATTAACTTGCTCTTATAACTTAACTCAACCCATTTCTGTTCATCTATGTATCGCCAGGTGCCCAGTGACTTTAACTGTGTCCTATTCTATCTTGCTCCCCCCCCCAGCACCCAGTGTCTGCCCCAACCCTGCCTTCCTCTTCCTCTCTCTCCTTTGGATTTCCTGCATGGCTGTCTCCTGTCTCACCATAGACCAGAACAGCTTCTTTATTAACCAATATTAGCAACCACACATATCCACAGTGTACAGAAAGATCATTTCACAGAAACTTAGAAAGCCAAGATGTAAAGAAACCTACCTCTCCAGGATTTATTTTGCCTGTCTATAAAATGGGTTAAATGATAGTGCTTTTCTGCTAGGGGTTAGGTATGTTCATTGATAAGATGAGCGTAAATAAATATTGTGTTTGATGAATGATTAAGTGATGCCTTCAGAACCATTCACAGAAGGAGAGTGAGCAAGTATCTTCTTATAATGAATGCTCTACACAGACCCTTTTTATCTCCCGAGTCCTCTCCCTGTGACCTGTTGTGATTCTTTTTTCATCTCCACACAGACTCAACAGCACGGCTCCAAGAGGCACAGCCACCCTGAGAATCCAAACTCCTCACAGAAGACGTTCGCCTTAAGGACAGAGCAAGACCTGCATTATGCCTTCCTCACTTTTTGTGGGATGAGGCCTCAGTAGGACCCCTCTTTCCAGTGTTCAGAGATCTGCAAACACGGAGGAACATTCAGGAGAATCCCTCTGATCTGAAGCACCTGTGCCCTCTATGGATCCCCAAGGATAATTTCTACAGCTTCTTATTCCAATAGGCAACAGGATACATTGCCATGTGTGAATTTTACATTCTGTTAAAATCATCTAACTTTTCTGTAAAGCATAAGTCTGTGCTTCTTCATTTACTACAGTATGACATCACCAGAAACACTGCCTCCTCTGTGTCTTCATTTCCTATTCTAATTCTTCCTTCTCTGTCTCTGTGTCTCTCTGTTCTCTGTTTCTCTGTGTCTCTGTCTGCATGTTTATCTGTCTGACTCTCTCTCTCTCTTTGTGTGTGTGTGTGTGTGTGTGTGTGTGTGTGTGTGTGTGTGTGTACTATTGCCCATGTGTACTCATGTAGAGGACAGAAGTCAACTTTCAGTGCCTTCCTATATTATTCTTTTTGAGATGGACTCTCACTGAACCTATCCATCAGTCCATGATGACACCTAGTGTCTCTATGTCCACTCTAGGATATCCCTTCTTTCTCATGTGTATTCATGTCCCTCCTTCAGTAATACCCATCACTATGTTACCACTTTCTTCTCCTTAGAAATGAGCTTGGAAGCAGGTGTCTAGGGGTTGGAAAGATGGTTCAGTGGTTAAGAGCATTTGCTGCTCTTGTATAGGTCTTGAGTTCGGTTCCTAGTATCCAGATCAAGTGGCATACAATTGCCTATAACTCCACTTTCATGGAATCTGATGTCCTTTCCTGGCCTCTATAGGCACCAGGCATATATTTAGTACACATAAACTGACACATGCCCACATACACACACTTAAATAAAAACTATTTTTATTTAAAAGCAAGTGTCTGGGTATAAGTTATAGACACCAACAGGAGCCTGTAAGTTTCCTCCTGAAAAAAATGTTAAAATAATAAAACTCAGGTTCAGCAGAAACAGTTTTAGATTCTCAAGCAGCACTCTAATCATGATGGGATCATAATGGCAGCATTCATGGTAACTGCTATAAGACAAATGAAATGGTCTGCTGCTATTTCAGAAGCACCTGATGCTCACACTATACCCTGCTTTATGAGAATGGACCGTTGGTCTGTGTATTATAAAGAGAGTGCTCTACCTACTGGTCAGAACATTACAGGGTGATTGGCTGACTGGTACAGAGAAGATGACATTGACTCACCTCGTTCTCCTTTCTCTAAGCACAATGATAAACCTCAGAAGTACTGGAAGAGGCAGCCAAAGAGGACACCATTGTGTGTTGACAGGCCAGTTGGTTTAGGACTTGGGGCTGAGGAACAAAACAGAAGAAGAGCATCTGTACCCACCACACATACCCGTTAACCATGAGAGGAGTCTTTAGAACCCATCTTTTCTCTGAGACCTCACAGTGTGAGGCAGCAGTGTGAGCTCATAGGCTCACTCATTTCCTATGTGGAACAGGAACCTCCCAACAGCATCATGCTGCTGCTTTATTCCTTCACTGATATTAGGACCGGTTTCTTCAAGCCTTCAGTACAGACTGAGGACCAGCAGCTCTTCCATAATTCTCCAGTTCTTCAGCACCAGACTGGAGCTGCAAAGAAATTCAGCCTTGTGAACTAGCAACTACCAGATTCTTGGCCTCTCAACCATGAGGCAACCATTGCTGGACTATTCACATAGAATTGTGTTGTACCAATTCAGTTCCTCTAGAGAACCCTGACTAATACACACACACTGAGCAGCTTCAACAACACGTTTATTTTTCTCAGTACTGAAGCTGGAAGTTCTAGATCAACATTTTTACAAGAAAGTTTCCTCCTGAAGCCTCTGTCTTTGGCCTGCAGATGGAGTCATCTCCCCATGTCCTCATGTGGGTTCCCTATGTGTGTTAATGTCTGTGATGCTTAACCTCAGTGGGAAACTTGGTGAGATCTAGACTCAGCTGAGAAGTGGGCCTCTAAGCCTTCCAGTGGGTGATTAATATGACTACGTTAACTGAGTGAGAAAACCCACTCACTTGGGTGGTACCCTTCCATAGGCTGGGATCTTAGACTACACAGTGAGCTGAGAACATTCTTTCATCTCTCACTCTGCTTCCTGACCAAAGGTGTATTGTGGCCAGCCACGACCTCCCCACCACAACTGTAACCTCAAACTCTTAGCCAAAATAAACCTTCCTTTCTTTAAGTTGTTTTCTCAAGATATTTTATAACAGCAGCAGGAAAGTTATTTAGGCAGTGAGCATTCCAATCTCCTCTTCCTTATATAGTAAAAGAAAAAAAAACTTGGTTATATTTATCTTTATGTGTGTCGTGTGGGGATGTCCAGCACAAGTGGGGGTCAAAAGACAACTTCTGAGAGTGAGTTCATTTGTTCCACAATGTGGCTCCTGAGGGTCACACTTAGGTCACCAGGGTTAGTGGTAAGTGCCTCTGCCTACTGAATCATGTCTCTGACCATCAGCCTCTTAATAAAGACAAATGAGAAACAAATGCTATACAGACACGGCTCAGCAGCAGAGGGTGGGTCTTCCTCACTCTGCAACTCCCATGATACCCCAAGTGAAAAGTAGAAGTGCTTGCCCTTCCTAAGCTCTGGTAACCTGTGGGTGGAAAGTTCCTTCTCTGTGGTCAGTCGTTATCTGTTCCTGGGCACTCAGCAGGACCTCTTCTCAGTTCTGTAACATCGAAGTCTGTCACTCTCACTTCAAGGACCCACTTCAGAACGATCAAGCCGCCTTTCTCTGGCCACGCAGAGGAGCCCAGAACCTTCCACTGTGTGATGCTGTGGCCCCTGCTGCTGTCCCTGCTCTGGGCAGGTGAGTAAGGATAGCAACAGGGCTGGTGGAACAGGACCAAGATAACTTTCATCTCTTTGCAGGGTCCCTGGCTAATAACGATTATCAGCTCTCAGTGACCAGTTCAGTGACAGTCCAGGAGGGTCTGTGCGTCTTTGTGTCCTGCCAAGTCCGTTATCCCACTTCCAGTAGCTCTGTCTTTGGCCTCTGGTACAAGGATGGGTCCCCTCAAAGTCCCAGCATTCTCGTGGCCACAAATAACCCAAGTCTGTTAGTACAAAAGGAAACTCAAGATCGATTCCATCTCATGGGGGGCCCAAATTCCCATAACTGCTCCCTGGAGATCAGAGATGCAAAGAGAAGTGATACCCACATGTACTACTTCAGGGTGGATGATAATCAGTCTGTGAAATACAGTTTTATGCAGAAGAAGCTCTCTGTGCATGTGTCAGGTATGTGATGAGGGTATAGGGGTGCCCTTACACCAAATCATGAGGCTGACCGCGGGGAGAAGCCTGGTTTGAAGTAGAGTCATGCATAGTGATCCCCACCATGTCTTATATTCCCATCTCTCTCTGTCTAGCTCTGACTAAGACCCCTCACTTCCAAGTCATACCTAACCTGGTGTCTGGCACTTCTACTCAACTGGTCTGTTCTTTGCCCTGGGCTTGTGAGCAGGGGACACCCCCCATCTTCTCCTGGATGTCATCCGCCCTCACCTCCCTGGGCCCCAGGACCACCCTCTCCTCAGAGCTGAACCTCATACCCAGACCCCAGGACCATGGCACCAACATCACCTGTCAGGTGTCCTTCCCTGGCGTTGGTGTTACTGTGGAGAGGACTGAACAGCTCAGTGTAACTTGTGAGTGCCAACCAGGAAACCTGGGTCTCTGGAGAAGGGGTAGTAGGGGTGCGGGATGGAGCGGGTAGAACTGCGTGAAGGATGGGTCCTGAAAGTCAGGAGTGTGGGAGAAGAAAAGAGTGCTGGGGTGAACTACCAGCAGCCACCTCCCCTCAAAAGAGAATGACTATATCTGTCTGCCCAGATGCTCCGCAGAAGCTGACCATCAGAGTGTTCTGGGGAAATGATACAGGTAGGGTGAATCTCTCCTGCTTGGGGCGGGTGCAGGGACTGCTGCCCTGTAGAACACATGTTCTAGAGTTCAGGCAGAAAGAGGTTCAGGATGAGGAAGGAGTGATGCAGCATCCTCTCTCACCCACACACTGCACCCTTCCCAAGATGCCTGTTGCTTATCTTTCTCAAAACACAAATGGCAGTCTCCAATGCCAGGGCTATGTCTTCATCCTCAGGCTGTTCTCATTCCCTTCAGTCTGACTGCTTTCCCACCTCCCTCTTTGTGAGGTGATTTGTCAAATTTAGTGTCTTATTCTGCCACAACCTCTATAATAAGGTAGAGGGGTGACTTATACAGAGAAACAGGCTCCTTAACTCTGAAGGTCAGGAGCCCCAGTTCCAGGAGCTTGTGGGTTTGGTTCCTGGTGAAGGTACCAGGCCTGGGCTATACATGATCATCTCTCCACTCCTGTCTTTAAACAGTGGAAACAGACTACATAAGCAATCTGATGTCTTATTATAGTCCCATTAATGCCACCTTTGGCACTTTTATCCTACGACTTCATTTACCTTAATTATCTCCGAAAACATCTCCACTATATTGGCTCCAATATATGGATTTTTAGTGCAGTATAATTCTGCCCACATAAAACAATTAACAATAATAGTTCTTGTCTAATGTTCTCGTCTCAATTGACCATACACAGATAGTCTTTCATGCATATTTAAACACACACAGAGACAGACAGACACACACACACACACACACACACACACACACACTAGGGTGAGAGGAGAAACATATATCTTCTTCACACACTACAACTTTGTCAGTTTTTCTTTCTTTATTTATTATTTTTTATTCATATAAGATAGAACTATTCAACTGAAATACACCATACACTCTTTGTTAATGAGGTTTCTAAAGAAACCAACCCTCCCCAAAAGCCAAGACCCTAAATTAAACTCGGAGATGCAGGAAGCCAGCTCTCTGAGGATTGAGGAAGCGAGGCAGCTGATCCCAGCCCCAGACATCCAGTGATTGCAAAGGAGACAACAGATCCCGCAGTTTGAAAAGCAGCTTGTCCACAGGAAGCAGCTAACTTCCTCATTCTGCTCCTAACCCCTTCTTGCATTTCCTGTCCTTAGTCACAAAAGCCCCAGCTTGAAGTATAATCTGCACCCTCTTGAACTCTGGTCATTGTATTTCTGTGCCCTGTTGCCCATCGCAGTGTAGCCTAATCTGGAGATGCTCCTGGCACTAAATGAAGCCTACCCTGGGTGCTCAAGGCTGCCTAAGTCTCACCTCTTGTTTCTCCAGACAAACTTAGCTCTGATGTATTCTTATGGTTCCTTCATGGTCAAACCCACACTACCACAATACATGTATCAGTCAATGACAAACGACTGAATTAATTTTTTTCCTCTCAAACTTAGTTTTCTTAGACTCTCTCCTTCACACATATATTAGTAACTCCATGGTTTTCTAGCGATATGATAATATATTTACCCTCTTGACAGAAAACTGGCATCTCTTTTCTTTTATTCAATAAGTGATGTACATGAAAACTCTACGTTTGTGACCTTGTTTACAAAATTATCACCTAAGGAAGAAAATTCCAGAACAAAGGGTCATTTGCATTTCAAACCCATGCTGCCAAATTGCACAGCATGGACTTTGTCTTATTCATATTCCCAGGAACAATGTCTTCCTCTCCTTAACAAGCACACCCACTCTTCCTCATGTCACAAATGAGGTCACTGTAATTTTCATTCACATTATTCTCTCAAAAACCTGAGTCTCTTTTATAGTATTTAAGATTTATCTATGGACTATGGTAGAGTGCTGTGCTAGCCTGCAGGAAGTCTTGAGTGAATTCCCAGCATTGCCTAAACCAAGCATGGGAATTGCCTTCCCGTAATCCCAGCACTTGAGAGGTAGAGGCAGGAAGCTCAGAAATTCAAAGTCACCCTCATCTCCATAGTGAGTTTGCAGCTGCCTGGGGTATAGAAGACCCTCTCTCATAAAAAAAAGAAAATGGTAACAATAATGCTGTATTTATTGGTTTGCAGTAATTTCCAAAGTCATCTAAAGAGAGCTTTTTGTTAAGGAGACAGCTGTTTGGTAGGTGAAGGAATCTTCAGTGTCCTTCAGCTGGCATAAGGGGATTCTGTCTCATCCTTGGCAGAACCACTGTGGCATCGTCTCTAAGCATCTCCATTGTTCTTCAGATCCTCCCTCAGCCTTCCTCCTCCTAGAAGACCTCCTTGTCCTAAGAACCTCTCAGGCTTTACAGACAGATCCATCATAAAACCCACCACTGTGCTGTGCCATACATACCTGCTTGGGATACCTGCCCCTGGGACTGTAACCCCCCTAGACACAGCTGAATTAGGCAGGCCTTAGTGAGATGCTCTTGAAAGACAAAAGGGCAAGCTCTCCATGGCAGTAAGGCTTCTGAGTAGACAGAGGCCCAGAACTCGAGGTGGTTCTGATGACCTCACACTTCTAAGAGATATTGCCCGTCTTCCCTCTTTATGGTGTGAGACCATCAGCCAGGAGAAAAGATAGATGTGGAAAAAGTAGATGAGGATGTGGCAATAGAAGGAAAAAAGGCATAAATGTCTCCTTTCTACCTCCTCAGAACCTGAAGTCCTGCAGAGTGACTCTTCTCTGACTATCCAAGAGGGTGAGTCACTGCACCTGGTCTGCGAGGCAGACAGCAACCCCCCTGCTAAGCTGAGCTGGGAGCCGGAGCGCCGAACCCACAAGCACCTCCAGCTCTCCACTAAGGAACTGCAGTTGCAGAGAGTAAAACTGGAGGACCATGGAAAATATATCTGCCAAGCTCAGAACAATCTGGGTATTCAGGTGATCTCTGTGAGCCTCAGCATAAAGAGTGAGTTGCCAGATGATGGGATGATGGGGATGGGACGCCATGATCACAACCTAGGAAGCCCCTTTGATTCCTCTTTGCGTACCACTCCCCAGGTCTTCTCCAGCTGCTGGCACCCTCCTGTTCCTGGCAGGCTGAGGGTCTGCTCTGCAGCTGTTCCGCTAGGGCCTGGCCCACTCCCTCTCTGCGTTGGCGGCTAGGGGAGGAGCTTCTGGAGGGGAACAGCAGCAATGTCTCCTTCCGGGTTACCTACAGCTCCACAGGACTATGGGCCAACAGCAACCTGAGCCTCAGCATGGAGTTTAGTATTGGCCACAGACTCAGCTGTGAGGCTTGGAATGACAATGGGGTCCAGGCTGCCACCGTCTTGCTGTTGCCAGGTCAAGAGGTTACAAATGTGTGGGGGAAGGGGTGACCTTGCAAGATTTTGGGAGTGAGTAAAATAGGGCTGACTCCGATTAAACGGGGGATAGTATTCATGGTTTCGTATCTGTGGGCTTGCTGGGAGGTTTGGGGCAGGAGGCTGTAGTCACATACACCCATGGGGAAGAAAGAGCCTAGACCAAGTGGGAGTGAACATTCTCACAAGTAAGGGACTGAAGAAGGTTGGGTGCTAAGATGACTGCATAAAGGTCTTTCTTGTTAACAGACACACAAGAAACCAGCTCAGGAGTGGTCCAAGGGGCCATTGGGGGCGCTGGTCTCATGGCCTTGCTTGTTGTCTTCCTCTACCTCATCTTCTTCATGTGAGTGGTAGCCCCATTTGGTGAAGGCTTCATGTATTGATTGTGGACTGCTTACAGATTCCCTAAACCTCAGCCCAAAGAGATAATGAACCAGCGCCAGTGTTGGCAGAAGTCTCCCGCTACCTCAGTCAGATGTAGAGTCTGTTCAAACATGGAATTCTATCCACTGAGGATCTTTAATCCACAAAGCAACCCCAGCCCCTGTACCTGGTCTTCTATGGTCCAAAAATCTATAAACAGAGATTTAAAGTAAAATCTCTTTTTTTCCAGAGTGAAAGTCTTCAAGAAGAAATCAGCCCTGAAACTAGAAGGCAACCATCCTGCCAAGAGCACTGTCTCCACCATAAATGGTTCAAGCATGACTTCATCCAGAGTTTTGGTGAGATACCCCACCCAAGTACCCAGCACGTTCAAACTGAACTTCTGTTTCCCAAAAGTTCTGGAGGGGAACAGCAGCAATGTCTTCTTCCGGCTTTCTTAACTTTTCTTAAGCCACAGGCTGGGAACTTGGCATTTGCCCCCACCTCTGTCTCCTGCTTCTAGTCTGCCTATTGTTTTTGTTAGCAAAGCTCTTCCCACATAGCTTTCCCGTCAGGTCTTCACAGTCTTTCCATGGGCCTCAGTCCTGGCTTCACCAGCCCATAGTAAACTTTCATAAAGGAATTCCAAACACAGCAGTTGAGTTCTGCTTGGACCTTACAGTCCAAATGTGTGTTGTTACAGAAATAGAATGTCAGGCTGGTCATGTTGGGCAGACCTAAATCTCAGCAGGAGGCTGAAGTAGGAGGATGGGGTGCAAGACCAGCATGAACTACCTAGTGAGCAGAGGGCTTACCGGGGTATCTTATGAGATCCTTATAAAATCAAAAGTGAATAGAGAGCTAGGATTGTGGCTCAGCAGTAGAGAACTTGCCTTGTACTCACCAGTGAGAAGCAGGGGATGTGGCTTACAAGTGGGATGGATGCCTGCATGCAATTTACCAGTGATGGGCTGGGGTTGTGACTAAAGGGTAGGGCACTTGGTTAGAACCAGCAGGGACTGGAATGTGGCTCAGAGTGGCATACTTGCAGAATTTAATAGGGATGCACTTGGGATGTAGCTCTGTTGTATTTTTTTAGCATGTGTGAGACACTGGGTTCTATCCTCAATAGGAAGAGGGAATGGTGAGGAGTGAAAGACACACAGAGACACAGAGACACACACAGGAAGACACACACAGAAAGACACACACAGAGACAGAGATACCATGAGCTTGGGCTTGGTGGTACATGCCTATACTCCTGGCATTTGAGAAGCATAAGGAAGAAAAATTTAAAGTTAAAGGCCAGCTTGGGATATATGGGGAGTTCTAGGAGAGTCTGGGCTATGTAGAGATTTAATTTCAAGGTTAAAAAAAAATAAAGAAATAGACCGTTGTCCACACGTACAACATAAAATCTTTATTACTCACATTAAAAAGCAGAAACATATAATATCAAATTTCATTCCACACATCTAAGGACTGTAGCTCTAATTTATTATCAAAGGCAAAAATTATTAATGATACACTCACATCCTTAATTTGGGGTACTCAGCCTTTCAGATCCAGTGTGTACTTTTTTCACATAGCACATCTCCCCTGAGATTCCTTCACTATCATATGGCTATCACCATATTTAACATCAAGACCTACAGAATGAAGTCCAAACTCCCTGGACTCCATTGTCTCTCCTTGAATGGAGCCTTAATCATCATGCATTAATTAAAATATCCTGGCCTCTGACTAGCAGACTGTCACGGACCTAGTGCAATCTCAAACTTGTCCCTGCTCACCCCACCCCAGAGTGGGGTGGGGCTAATCCTGCTTTCTTGAGAGTGCACTGTAACTCGCTGCTTCTGCCCATTAGGTCACAACTAGATGAAGCTTTCATTTTATTTTTGAAATCTTACTTATTTTGGTTTTGGGGTCTCTGTGTACCCCAGGCTGTTCTGGAACTCACTGTGGAGCTAGAGTTTGCTCCGGACACAATCTTTCTTCTATAGCCTCCCAAGTGATGGGATTGTTGGCAAACACATCTGGCTTTACTTTCATTTGTTTTTGACATTCTGATGCTGTCTTTTGTGGGTTATTTAACCTGAACCAGACTATGTCCATATCCATAAAATCGGAAAGGAGGTGCTTGTGAGGACTCAGTGAGACTCTTTATAAGATTAAAATTAGCCAGGAATGGGGTACAACATATTGTTAGAACCTTTGCCTACTATGTGCAAGGTTCTGGGTTTGATCACAAGTGCTGTGTATACAGATGTATGTGTACATAAGCACATACAGGGGGAATGTAGAGAAGGGATATAGACGTATATTCATGTTCATGTTTGCACATCATTGAAGCTAAGGTAGATGAGGGAAAGCATGGTGTGAATGCCCATGAACTACATGTGAAGTAGAGAAAAGAGGAAACACATGGCTAAGCTGTTATGATAATTAACTCACTACACTAAGCCCCAAGTGCCTTTGGTGACTCTGAATGCCATCTGCAAAGTCTTCACTGACACCCTTCTGTAATGGTGTTCCAGGATCACCTGAGTGCATCAGCATCACAGGACCAGAAAGAGCAGCCACCTCCTGCCGCAGTCCCACACACCTTGGAGAATGAGCCTGAACTCCACTATGCCTCCCTCTCCTTCCAAGGCCTGAAGCCCCGGCAGCCCCAGAACACGGAAGCCATTAAGTCTGATTACATGGAGATCAAGATCCGCAAGTGTTGAGACTCCTCGGAGTCCTAGAAAAAACAGTGTATGTTAGGGGCAGATTCTGATATCAGTGGCCTCTAAACCAAAGGTTATGAAGGGGAAAGAGGGGATCTTGGAAGGAAGGAAGGTCAAGTGATTCCTGGGTTCAAGTCCAGATTCAGTGTTATCCCCACAGAACCCACCTTTCCTCATTGTGCCCTCTCTTCCTCCTCTGTAAAGTGGGCTCACTCATGATGTGTGTACAACAAGGAGAAAATGCAGTGTTTGTTGATTGTGTTGCTCTAAGTTGCCTCAGCAGTGGGGAGGAACATTCTGACTTTATTACATACTTGAATTTTACTTGTGTATTTTAAAATGCATATGTTAATTCTTAAAGTGATTCTGTTTTGAAGTATGGCTGTATTGTAGCTATATGTATCTCAGATTGAAATCATATTAGATATTGTGCAAGCTCTGAAATATCACACAGATGCCAGCCCAGACTACTATTAAAACTATCAATTACAAGGCATAAAACTAGGATCTTCTACACAACAGTGTAGACAATCTTATACGAAATGGAATATGTGAGTGGTGACCAAACATACAGAAGGTGATCCATCAGTGCTCATCAATGAAAAGTAAATGAATATAATAGAGCCACCAAATTGTATAGCAGTTCTGCTCACAACTGTAGATCTAGAAATACAAGATACCGCTATTCATCAGACTTACACAAGTTAATGAAAGAATTAGGGATGAAGCTCAGTGGTAGAGGGGTTGTCTGAGATCCTAATAGGGTTGATGTCAAGTCCAATGAAAATAATGAAATATACCCAAATTTCCATCAGAAGTAAGACAGGCAATGTCAGGTATAGGTTCCATCTTGTGGAATGGGCCTTAAGTCAAATCAGATGTTGAGTGGTTACTCCTGCTTTGTGCCACCATTTCCTAGCAGATATTTCAGGCAGGAAAACACTGTAAGTTGAAGGGTTTGTGGCTGAGTTGGTGTTTATGTTTCTCTTTTGACTGCAGAGTACTTCCTGTACTCTAGACAACAGAAACTTTACTATACTATAGAATTAGCCACTAGAACATAGAAGTGAAAGATCTATATAGTCAGCATTCAACCTTTCCATGTTCAGTGAGTGGTATGGGTGTTGTCTTTAGCAATGGAGCCTGCTGTCAGTCTGTGGAGAGCAACCTATTATCTTGGCAAGAGCCTAGGTTGTTCAGGGTTTTCCATGGGACCCCTTTGACCAACAATTTAAATGGATGTAATCCAGTCCTGGTACTGAAGCTTCTTTTGGTGACAAGAGATGGCCAGTTGGAAATCTTTCTCCTCCATCACTTGGAGACTTCATTGGGATTGCCTTCATATATTTGAAGAAGTTTCCACTTCATGTGGTTTGTATGCTGCCCCTCAATTCTTGTTGTCTCTCTCTAGTGATTTTCGTGAGTTAATTTTGTATCCATCCAGTTTGCTGAAAAGGTTTATCAGCTGTAGAAGTTCCCTAGTGGAATGTTTAGGGTCACTTATGTATATTGTATCATCTGCAAATAAAGATACTTTGACTTCTTCCTTTCCCATCTGTATCCCCTTGATTTCTTTCAGTTGCCTTATTGCTCTAGCTAAGACTTTGACTCATCTGGGCTCTCTCTGGCATCTCTGCTCTGCTCTTCCTGTTCTCCAAGCTTTCCCAGTCCACCCACACTTCCTGTCAGCCTTTAGCCAATCATCATTTTTATTAAACTAGTAGGCAGGACAACTATTTACAATGTAATAATATTACATTTCCCCCTTTTTTCTTTTTAAAACAAGAAGAACCCCGACTCTAATATTCCTTTTTTCCATTATCTATAACAACTTATAACCAACACTGTAAACAAACACAAACATCGATAATCAGTTTTTGGGGATTGTGGGTGTAGTTCTATAGGCTACTTCCTGCTGAATGGGAGCACTGGGAATCCCATGGGGATCCAGAGAAAAATTTAGAGTATGGACTAGTCCTTAGTGGCGTAATCTGTAAGGCTGGGTCATTTTAAAACATCTTGAACTTAGCCAACTGTCAGAGAGGCTGATTAAAGAGGGGAAATGTTATGCAAATTAGTAAAGGAGAAGTGCAATAGCAATCAATCTCCACCGTCAGTGTGTTTGTTTCACTTCTCTGTCTTCCCCAGCCTTCTGATCTGGCACATTCTTTCTTTTATGGTGGATTTAAGGTTTCTGTTTATGAGGACAAAAAGGGAACAGAGTCAAAGATTGATTCTTAATAGTGGCAGCATTTTCTTGGATCAGCTCTATTTGCTGGAGGCAAGCAGAGGCACAGGTTTTTAGCTGAAGTTTCCTGATGCAGCCTTAGAGGCAAAACACTTGTGAGTCTTTCTTTTTCATGTATATATTTATTATTTGGTTTTTTACATCATGCACCCCATCAAACTCAGATATCAGACCTCTCAGAATCATGCCCACTCTTATGGTCTCCCTATTTACGAAACCACCCATTCATGCTGCTCATTTGCTTATTGGAGCATAATTAACCTCCCTATGGACAGACCCTTAAAGAAAACAAGTCTTTCCTTACCCACCAGAGGCCATCAATGCAGAAGTGAGGCATTATGTCATTTAGCTATGTTCTAGTCTTGAGTTCTTGTGTACAATGACATCTCTCTCTTTTTATATTTTTCTTAAAATCCACTAATGAGTGAGTGCATCCCCTGCTTATCTTTCTGGAATTGTGATACCTCACTCAGGAGGATATTCTCCATATACATCCATTTGCCTGCAAATTTTAGAGTATCATTTTTCTTACTGCTGAGTAGTACTCCATTGTGTAGATATACCACAGCTTGTTAATCCATTTCTCAGTTGAGGGACATCTAGGTTGTTTCCAGGTTCTTGCTATTACAAATAATGCTGCTATGAACATAGTTGAGCTAATGCTTTTGGGGTGTAAATGTGTGTCTTTAGGGTATATGCCTAAGAGTGGTATTGCTGGATCCTTTATCAACCCTACAAGTGACAGAGGATTGATCTCTAAAATATATAGGGAACTCAAAAACTAGAGCCCAAAACCCTTAAAACCCCAATTAAAAAATGGGGTTCAGAACTAAAAAGGGAATTCTCAGCAGAAGAATTAAAACTGGCTGAAAGGCACATGAAAAAGTGCTCAACATCTTTAGCCATCAGAAAAATGCAAACCAAAACAACTTTGAGATACCAACTTACACCTGACAGATGGCCAAGATTAAAAACACAGATGACAGCCTATGCTGGAGAGGATGTGGAGCAAGGGGAACACTCCTCCATTGTTGGTGGGAGTGTAAACTTATTCCAGCCACTTTGGAATGCAGTATGGCAGTTTCTCAGAAAGCTGGGAATCAATCAATATGGCTCATTCTTTAAACCTCCAGGGAGTCTTGAGCTTTATCCCATAGTCCAGTTCAATATCCTGTTCCCAGCCTTTGGGTTTTCATATCACCTACACCATCTGAAAACTGAGTTTACTAAACCAATTAGAGGAACATACACTGTAATCCATACATCTAAGAGGCAAGAGGAGTATTTTAAGTTTGAGGATAGTGTAGAGTCCATAATTAGAAACTATTTTATAAAAATAGGAACTGATTGTAGAGATCAGTTGCCTAGAATCCACTAGTGAGGGACTAGAGGCAAGGCTCTGTAACTGTGTCTTTTACCTAGCACCCACAGGGCCTCGTGTTCTCTCCAGAGCACTACAGAGAAAAAGGTTGGAGCCCTTCCTCATTTCCTGCACAGATCCACTCCTTCCCTGTTTAATATCCAAGAATAAGGTCATTCAAATCATCTTACAGTCGCACCTTCCTAAACATCTCAGACTTCTTCATGCTCCACATCACCGTGAAGTCCCCCTGTTCTGTCCTTGAGATACACAAATATCTTCCCAAAGCCAACTTGATGGTCACTTAGACCAGCTTTCATGCTTCCTCAAGTCCTGTACTCTCCTAGAGACTCATCAATATTATTAAAACTCATATTTGGGTGTCTGAAACTGTCTATCCCCTGCCTAGTTTTGACAGCCAAATTTTAAGAACATTTTAATGTATGTGCACGTGTGTGTATGTTCATATGTGTGCACATGCACAAATGCCATGGCTCATGTGAGGAGATCAGAAGACAATCTTGTGTGTGTTAGTCATCATCCTAGACTTCTGTGAGATGAAAGCTCTTATTTGCAGTCGTGCATGCTAGGCTGATGCCTGAGACCTTCCAGAGAGTCTTCTGTTACTGTTTTCTATCTCACTGTGGGAGGTCAGGGATTATAAATACTGTATTCGCCTTTATGTGGATTCTACAAATGGATCTGCAGTCTTCATGCTTATACAAGCATTTCTACCTGCCCATCCATCCATCCTCCGAGCTCCAAAAATGTCACAATACTGCACTAAGTATTCATTTAAAGTACAAACAAACTCACGCAGTGAGCTAGAGCTACACCATCAACATTTGAGAAAAATGACAGACTCTCTAGTCCTTGTAATACACATCTCCAATGCCATCATTTCACTGAGGGGCTATTTCTAAATGAGCCCATACACTTTAACTCCCTTTTATCACATTTGTGAAGGGAGCCTTGAGAGATCCCTGAGTTTCCTCCTTTTCTTTGTTTCCCACATTTCTGTTGTCTGCTTTTCATACACCATACCCTGGAAATATCAAGAAGAAGGAAATAAGGTGCCTGCCTCACTTTAAGAGATAAACCTAAGCACATTATAATTTCAAAACATGTCTGAGCATCCTTCAGGCTGTGGATGACAGAAAACAAGGGGTTGGAGCTTTACAGAGGATGATTGAAAGGAAATTTTCTTTTAAAAAATACTTTATTTTTATTTTATGTGTCTGAGTGTTTCGTCTGCGTGTGTGTGTGTGTGTGTGTGTGTGTGTGTGTGTGTGTGTTCCATGTGAGTATAGAGGCCATAAGAGCTTGTCAGACTCCCTGGAACTAGAGTTACATGTGGTTGTGAGCAGCCATCTGGGTGCTAGGACCTGAATAGAGGTCTTCTATAAGTACATCAGAAACTCTTAATCTATAAGGCTCTCTAGCTCCTAAAAAGAAAAGTTTTATGCAGTGCTCCTGGAAATAAAATAAATAGAATGCTTTGATTTTGTTAAAGTTCAATGAAACTTTACTTACTATCATAGTTTCTAGTTACAGGACAGTTGGCAGTTTCCATTTGTTTTTGTTTTCCTGATACACAAATATTCACACTAAGTTGGGCTTTGTTTTATTTGTTTAGAATCCCAAGAATAATGTCAGAAGAATGATTTTCTACTTGGAATGGATTCTCTGGTGTGCACTGAGTGTTGGCTTCTGACTGATGGCTTTTCTACACCTGCAACACATATAAGATTTCTGCCATCTTAATTTGATAGTGTATCTTCAGTTGAAATGCCTCACAGTTAGGCTTTCCCCCTGTGAATTTGATAGTACATTTTCATGAAATGCATAACTGAAGGATTTCCCACATTCATAGCACTCACATTTTCTTGGCAATGTGAGTCCACTGATGATATGTCAACTACAAATTCTGGAATGTAAAACTTCCCATGTTTTTGAGAGACAAAGGGTCTTTCCATAGTGTAGATTACCTGATATTTATGGGAAACTGATTTATGATTGAAGACATTTTCACATCCAGTACTTTCATGCTGTCTAAGTGGCTGCTAATGGCTGAGAGTTTTGCTGGTTACCTTTGCATGGTTCTCTTCTTGGAGGAATCACACAGTTCTAAAACAATCTCTGACTTCAATCTCCATATCATGTAGAAATAAAACTTTCTTAGAAACTTCTCTTATCGAATCAAGCCCTGAGTACCTTCTGGTAAAAGATAAAAAACTAAGTTTAATGTACTTCATGAAAAGGCATCACAAAGCTAATTGGGAGTGAAAGCAGATAAGTCTCTTAATTAGGTGATAATGACCATGATGGCTGTATAAATGTACAGATACCCCCACCCCTGAGCAGAAGCCACTACAGCCATCACGATAGGTCAAACACTCATCAATACATCAGTGATCATGTGCCAGGAATTTTCCATGCATTGGACACAGAAGCTCATTTAACTCTCCCAAAGACTCCAGAAGCACCATACCAATCTTCCCCCTTTAGGTGGATGAATGGTTTCAGGAGCTCAGAAAGCTTTAGTCAATGACACAGATTACTCTGGTAATTTGTGGATAAGGGTAGTTACCTCATATTATGTAGGTGATCTAAACATTCAGGCATCACAGGGTAAGTGATAGAACAAGGAAACAAGACTGTTCAGAGCAATATCAATGGATACCCAAAGTCTGAAAGATGGGATTTGAGCACAGGATTCATTAGTGGTACAGAATTGCAAACTCGTATATTTAGCTAATTGTAAAACCAGACTAAGTTTTTTGTTGCTTTAAGCTTTTGTGGTGCTGATGGATAAACTCAGGGCTTCCTACAGGGTAGGCAAGCATTCTACTACTTTAGTTCCATTTTCTTAAATAGCAATTGTACACATGCAGTGGTTTCTGCTTATCCTGAGTTACACTATGCATGCCCAGGCATGCATTTGGACTATTTAAAAAAATATTTTTTTAGTTTATGGAGGTCATTTAAAACAATCTAGATGTTTAGGCTACTTCTTCAAAAGACCAAGGTAAATAATGAGAATTATGCTGGAAAACATCCCCAGATTCTTCAATACAGCCTATTTGTGTGGATACCAATAAGTCCAATGTACTCCAAAGGCAAAACTGTCAGTAAAATCCATGCCCATTCCAGGACTGGGCTGGTTTCTGCATTCCAATTCAAATCAAGCCCTGAAAATTAACTTCAAATGTCACATCAACTCTAGCATGGGGCCACTGTACTAGATTTCAAAAACAATTACTCTCCAACCTCTGCCATTGACAGCTGTATTTTAAGAAGCCTAAACCAATCAAGTATATGCTTTTATTGGGAATGTGTGGTTGTAATAAAAACACCACTAAATGTGGCTGAGAAAACAACTACGTTTGTATCAAAATGTACTGAAAATAAAAGAAGTATAACAACAATGTGGAGTATAACAAAAAGGCAAAGGGGGTCCAAACTCAAAAGTAAAACATGAAGGCCAAGAACCAAGAAAGAAGTGTCCAAAAGAACAGAAGAATCCAGGGAACACTATCAGATTTTATGATTCCAATTTCTGATCTTCCAAAATGAAGGATCCATCATTGTACCATCTCAAGCAGATAAACAAAGAACCAGATGCAGTTGAGGCACCATTGACACTGAGACAGAAGTCACTACAACAAAATCACAGAACTAAGTATTCCCAATAGATAGTCACTTTTCGTTAATTCCTGTAAGAGAAGCACAGAAAATACTAAGCCAGATATGCCACAAATAGGAGAAAAATACAAAAGAGGATCTAGTACAGATCCAGTGAGACAGCTCAGAAGGTAAAGTGCTTACTGCCAAGTCTCAGGAACACACACAGCAGGAGTAGAGAACTGTTGTCCTCCATACACTGCGGTGGCATGCACACGGCCATTGGCATACCCCATTTATAACTCCATCCCCACATACAGTCAATAAAAAAAATCAATTAAATGTAAAAAGGTTATTTTTAATGTTCTACTGCAGTAAAGAAAATGAATGAATTTAGAGAAAAACAGGAGAAAAAGCAGAAACTATCTGGCACAAGATGAAACACAGAAAAGTATCATATGTGTGAATTAGGTCAGCTAAGAGAGGTGATGGAGTGCTCTATCTATGTAGCTATTAGACTAAATTGAGAATGAGCAATCTGTCTAACATATCAAATAATGACAAGCAAGATGTGTGGATATAAATTCTTGTTCATTTGCATATTGGAGTATATACTGTCAATGGCTGTATAATTCCACTTATCTTCATGATCAGGTTGGCTCACTACCCCGGACCCAACTTTGAAGAAGTCTTACGCTGTATTTCACATCTATAACAAAATATATTGTATCATTGCTTATAAAAATTGAAAGGAGGATATGATGGCTAGTTTTTAATATCAAGTTGACACAAACGTAGGGTCATCTGAAAAGAAGGAATCTCAACTGAGAAAATGCCTCCATAAGGCAAGTTTGTGGAGCATTTTCTTGATTCATGAGCGATGTAGAAGGTTCCAGCCCATTGTGGGCGGTGTCATCCCCGAACATCAGATGAATCTGGGTTATATAAAAAAGAAGGCGAAGCAAACCACAGAGAACAAGCCAGTAAGCAGCCTTACTCCTCAGCTTCTGTATCAGCTCCCATCTCCAGGATCCTGTCTTGAGTTTCTGCCCTACCTTCCCGGATGATGGACTATAAGCTGTAAGAGGAAAGGAAATCTTTTTTCCCTAAGTTTATTTTGGTCACACTGTTCCCTTATAGCAATATACATTTTATTTAAAACAGGGAGGCAGCCTTCATGTTCACCAATAGGGGACTGGATTAAATGATATAACAGATAGTAGTCCTCAAATAAAATCCATTTCTGAATGGGTAATAGTCACTGACCTTGACACTTCTAACATGAGATTTCAGTTAACCACACTCACACCTCATTTCCTTTCTCCCTTCTGAGAATGACCTCAGAACTTGGAAAGAGATAGTCTGTAAATGGAGAGGATATTGGATCTGTATGGAGATTCTTGGGTTTTAGTGGGGATTAGATGAAATTCCTATAGGCTTGTTATTTTTTTTTTTTAAATCAACAGGTCCAGTTGAACACAAAATACTTGGAGATGCCCCCTTGATGAATCACCAGGGCAAGTTAAGGGGGTAAAAATGTCACACTTCCGATAACTCCACCATATGCTACAAAGAGAAGGAAAGAAATCCTAGGTGAAGCCTATCTTAGATCTCCAAGCCAACTGTGCTCTGGTACAGGCGTCTCTGGGCAAGGTCCAGACACCACCACTTCTGGCTGAAGTCCACAGTCTCATCCTCAAATGGCACCAATCTATGTAATAACACAGCTCAGTCAATTACTTATCAGTGACAAATGGAAAAGTCAACACAATGCAAACACATTCAATAATGTTTCCACAGTGATATGTCATCAGCTATCTCAAAAATACCTATTTTACATTTCATTGAGGGCATAAAGTTTAGTTTTAAAATAATAATAAAAAGGTTATCATCATTTGCATATACAGTCCCCATCTTTCCCCTAAAACTAGGCCCAAAATAGAATCTCTATGATATCATAACAAAAGGCAGACAGCATGACATTCAGGATGTGTTTCAGGCTGTGCTGGGACCAGGCACCTTCACACAAGCTTCTGCAGTTCCAGAAACCCAGACATTTGCAAATCAGCAAAGATACAGCATCAGTTGTGGAGTTACAAAGGGAATGTGGTTAAAACATACACAAACCACTGTTAGTTGAGTCAAATTAGGGACAGGAAAATACACTTGGGCATGGCTGCCATGCTACTTGGAATTGAAAAGCTTCAGCTGCTTTTGAGAAGTTTCATGTGGGGTGTGATAATATAAACAATTGTGTCTAATTTTTTAGGTGTATGAGAGTGACAGCTATATCTATAGAAACGTTATCATCTATCAGAGGTACACCCCAAAGCATGGATGACATGATACAGTGTTTTTCCACAAACAGCCCAGCAATGGGAGCTGAGGATGCGGCAGGAAGGGACAGATGCTGGGCTTCAAGACATAATTCATTCTGCTGCATGTTGAAAACTTGGCTCCCTCATCGGAGAGTCTGCATGTATGCACTGCTTAAATGAACATATGCCTATTTCTTTCTGGACCTGAATTTTTTAAGGAATTATAAACTGTGATGGAGATGTGGCTTACTTGACAGTGTGTTGGCTTAGGAACGTCAAGGTCATTCTACCAAGCCAGTTTTGGGCTAGCCTAGGCTATGTGAATCTTTATCTCAAAAATTAGAAAATGTCAACAAACAAAATGCACACAAACAAGCATATCTTAATTTACTTTTAAAGAATTATTTATTATAATCTGATATGTATGGTTGTTTCATCTGCATGTACATCTGTATACACATGACTGGTGCCTGAGGAGGCCAGAGGGGTCTTCAGATCCCCTGGAAATGGAGTTAGAGATGGTTATGAGCTACTGTTTAAGTGCTGGGAATTAAAGCCAAGTATTCTGGAAGAGCAAAAGCTCTTAACCACTGAGATGTCTCTCCAGACCCAAGCATATTAAGCTTTAATTAGGTTGCTATTAAATGTACCTGTCATCAGGTCAATAGTGCCATGTGGTTTGTTTTTTAGTAACAGTTTTTTTATGTTGATTGTTTTTAGAAACTAGTTTTTAAAAAGTTGAAACCTCTTATATTAGCACATTAGATATATTACAGTAACTATAAAGAATAATAATTTATTAGTTGGAGATCAATATAGAAAATTTAAATAGGGATGTTTATCACAAAAAGTTTGCAATTCTCAAGAAGACAACACCTGCAAATTTTGAGTAATGACTGAACTCATCACTCAAAATGTACTTTTCAAAATACAAGCCACCTCCATAATACTAGAAAGTAGGGGAAGTGGGCTATCGCTGACATGTGAACTGATGAGGCCCTGACATCAGAGACCACAGACTTAGAAACTGAAGAAATAGTCCAAGGTCAACAGCCACTGCCTGAGCAGACAGACTGATGGAAACCTTCCAAGGCTCCTCTCTCCCCTTCTTCCTCTCCCACACCTCTTTCTCAAACCCACATACCATCTGGCATAGAAACTTAGCAAAGCAATTCTATCTTGTAACATTCCAGGATTTTCTCCTATAATAGAACTCATACTGCCACCTACCGGAGAGTAAGTAGAGCTCTGCATGAATTTCATTCTGATGATCACAGGCTTGTAGAACTGAGTGAAGAAGACACTCTGTCTTCTAGCTGCAAAGAGAGGGAGGGAGGGAGGGAGGGAGGGAAGGAGGGAGGGAGGGAGGGAGGAGGGGAGGAAAAGTAACTACAGTAATAAAGTAAAAGTTCACTTTAAAATCATAACAATAACATGTTAAAGCAATGTGGAAAAACACAAATTTCACATTATTTGTAAAATCTGCTAAACTGATGAAAATGCAATGTCTTTAAAGGCATGTCAAACTAGATATGCAACATTTTAATTAATCTAAATTTAATTTATTTATATTCATGTGTGTGTGTATGTGTGTGTAATGTGTGTGTATGTGTGTGTATGTCTGTCTGTATGTGTGTATGTCTGTGTGTGTGTGCATATGTGTGTGTGTGTATGTGTGTGTGTATGCGTGTGAACACTCACGGCACTCCTGTGGAAGTCAAAAGACAAATAGCAGGAAGTGATTCTCTCCTTCTACCTCGTAGGTCCCAGGGTCAAGTTCAGGTCACCAGACTGGGTGGTAAGTTCACCTACTGAGTCATCTCAATGGCTCCTGTTTACTTTTCCTTAGTATTAAGTTTCCTTATAATATTTCTTAAATAAATGTTTTTGTTGATTTTCCTATTTCTTGCCTGTCTCGTCCCCTTTCCTTCCAGTGTCCTCCCGAGTCCACCCTCCCCTGTCCACCCTCCCCAGTCCCCCATCCTCCCCTGTCCACCCTCC